>CAJNIZ010043266.1:213-18189 GCA_905231905.1 Symbiodinium pilosum
GGAGTATTATGGGGGTTGTTAAGGGGGATGCTGGGAGTTTAGACTATAGCTCATATAAGAGGCCGTTGAAGTTGCATCTGAATTGGAGGTCTGAACCAGTGGCCACGTACTGCAGCAATTTGTACTCTAATGTATATATAGACATAGATATGTGTGTATACACACACACATATATATATATATAGAGATAGCGTTTGCCCCACCTAGCAATTAAGTCGATCGCCTAGATTAGAGGTTCCTGACTGCATCGATGGTAGGCTTTGCTTTCCGGTCCAACGGTGTTCTGAGAAGCCCTAAACCCTAAACCCTAAACACATGGGGGCGCTGCGGAAAATATGGAGGTCAGGGAGGCTAAGTCCTGCGACATCATATTTCGCGAGGTCCTCTCTAAGATGAAGCTGCAGAGCTGGAGTTCGGCCTGTGAGGCCTGCGGCCAGACACAGCACATAAGGGTGTTTGAATTGTTGCTCAACAGGCATGGTCGCAGCAGCTCCGCAGGGGTGAGTTTTCTGAGCGGTCTCTCCAACGCTGCGGCCAAAGATTACCTGATGAATGGGGTTCCGATTATACAGGGCATGACCATGCTCGAACTTGACTCCACCGTGACTGCGTTGTTGCAGCACGGCAGAATTGGAGTGCCTCATGCCAGCACTACGGCTACCTGCTTCCCATCTCTGAGAAATCTGGAAGAAGAGCGAGCAAGCACGCTAGGGCGTGTGAATCTGTATCTGCAATTCGCCACCGGCAACTTGATGGAGCTTGTAAGTGCGTGGCTAATATGAGGCAAGCTGCTGTATACTCGCCACCAGCTGCCAAACCCATCCAAGTCATTCCTGAAATACCCGTCGAGCAACTTCTCATAAACAGGTACCAAAAGCCCTCCCCCTATATCAGCCTTCTCATCCTGAAGTCCGGATCCTTCCTGTAAATCGTACCCTCTGAATCCCCAGCAGTCAGCCCCAACCATTTCCCTTCCGCTGGCTCAGAAGGAAGAATACCCAAACCCCTGGGCGGATCTACCCTTAAGGGTTCCTAAAACTTCCCCAATAGTAGTAAGTATAAGGAACCACAATGGAGTTCTACTTTCTAGATCCTCGCAGGGGTCTGGGCATGTACTTGCTGTGGGTACGAATCATGACGCAGCACCTAGAATTTCTAATTGGAGGGTCAGGGGGCACTTAGTAACTAGGTTAGTAACCCCTATAACCCATATAGTAACCTTAATTATCCTCATTATTAACCCACTTCCTAAATCCCCTTACCCTCCAAGTAGGGTGTACAAAGGAGACTTTTACTTAGGAGATTTTCTTAAACCCTAACACCCAGAAACCCTAAACCCAAACACCCTATCAAACCTATTATAGTCCCCCTTCAGTAGATAGAATACTGGGTATATGGGGATCTTATTAAAATACACCCAAAGCCATATTCTATCTACTTAAGGAGGACTATATACCCTCGCACCCTATAAACCCAAAACTAGCACCCCAAATCCTAAAACCTCAACTTGAGCCCCGTAAATCCTAAGACCCCCTAAACCCAAACACCCTTATACCTTAAACCCTACAAACCCAATACCCTAAAGTTACAGGAGCTGGGTCGCCAGGGCGGTCGCCTGCAGTATGCGCTTGTGGATGGCTCTGGGCCATCGACGGGCTGGGTGCCTCTGGGAGGGGTTGGCGGATTGTGGGGTCCAAACGCAGAACTTTGAGAATTACCATACAAAAAGAGCGGCAAACCGTGATCCAAGGTTCTGACAGTAGTCTTGCAAACTCAGAAACCTTAAGGCAAAAGCATAGAATCAGGATTGTCTCCCCAACCAAGCTTCCAACATCGACGCTCAGCTATCGCTTGACCCTAAATCCCTAAATCCTACACCCTGAACCCTACGTCCTAACAATAAACCCGAAATCCTAAGCCCTAAACCCGAAAACCTGGAGTCCTAAACCCTAAATTCCCAACCTTAAATCCCAAAGCCTTACTAGTTGTGCTTAGCATCTGTTTGGAGCCTCTTCACGTAGAGCCAAGCTTTCCCTGCGTTTCCGGATTTAATTTCTTGGCCTCGGCCAAGAACGCGCTGTTTGGCAAAGAATCAGTCAACCCCAAATCCTACATGCATTAAGCGAAAAACCCTAAACTCTTGAATAGTACGTATGTACACCTTATTAAAACCCTATACCCCAGATCTATCTATGCAAAGGTGAGTTGATATCACCCTAAACCCTAAGCCAAAGCACCGGCCTAGAGCATCCTGGAACTGCTCCCTAGGTCCCTGTAGCATTACTGAGGTTTAGGGATCTAGGGTTTGGGGTTAAGAGTTTTGGGGTAGGTTAATTTAGGGTTTAGGGTTTAGGGTCCTGATTTGGGGGGTTTGGGGTTGCTTCAGTAAACTCGTCCCGATGTATCCCTCATGCACCTGAGAGAAACCTTGTCTGTAATACACCGAAATGGTCGTGTTGATGGGCAAATCCTGCATGACATTGTGTTAGACATATATATATATATGTATACATGCATGTATATCAGGGTCGCGGATTCTGGTTCTACAGTATGCTTCTGGATGCCATGGGATGATGTCTTCCCTCAACATCATTACCCAGGGGCTCTAACTCCATGAGTCATACCTACTTTGGGCTTATGGATAGTGCCTACTATGCGCTCTTGGGATCCCGATTGCTGATGCTAAACATCCTGCATGACCTTTAGGGTCTAGGGTTTCGGGTGCCCCACAAAAAGCCAGAGAAATTAGAGGCCCCCACACCTACCCTATAGTGCAGGGTGATAGGATTATGGAGGTCACAATCCGCATCCGAGACAAAGAGCTCCTGGTGCCTGAAGCGGCCGAACAGGCCGTCTCCCGGACTTACATGGAATCTCTAAAAAGGGGGGGTTTAGGGTTTAAGGAAACGGGTTTGACTGGGAGTCTATAGGGTCGTTTAAGGATTCACGGGGATGGATAGGGCTTAGGGCATATTACCTCCCCCGCACTGATATTGAAACCCCCAACGATTCCCCATAAAGATTGCAGTGCAAGTCCAGAAGTGCCTAATGTAGACCGATGATTAATAAACCCCTCCTTTGAAGGGCTTGAATACTAGGAACCCTAGTAAATTCCCTATCAAGGGGAGGGGGTTATATGGTTACATGGTTATGTTCTGTTTGGAGTCATGGCAAGCCAAGAGAAGTCAACGAGCCGCAGAAGGAGCCAAAAGCGCATCCAACCCCATTGGAGCCTTTTATGTACGCTCGGGATGGGGACTCCCTAAACCCTACTTGGAGGGTCAAGGGGACTTAGTAAGTAGGTCAATACTGGGGATAATTAGGGTTACTAAATGGGTTATAGGGGTTATTATCCTACTTACTAAGTCAGCCTGACCCTCCAAGTACACCATCCTAAACCCTTTTGGCGTTTTGCGGTGGTTGTTATGGGGCCATTCTGGGCATGCAAGCTGAGGGAAACGTATAATAATGCGAAGAGAGATTGAGCAAAATGAAGCCTTGCAGCCTCGCAGAAAAGGTGTTTCCCAAATCCAGAGACGTAGGGTTAGAGACTAAAGTCGATTCAGTATAGATCTAAAAGTGTTTGCCTTGAAGGGTTGCTTTCGAGTGCCAGTCCTTGGTGCTAGAAATTTCTAACCTAGCGGTCAGCACAATGCATGCAAAGAACATTAAATCCTAAGCGCTCGAGAAGTCACGTCAGGATTTTAACGGGGATGCTACTCCCCCCTCCAAAGTAGTGCAAGATTGGATGGTAGTGTACAAGAAGAATATAGTTTTCTATTTGTTTCAATTACCACGATTAAGGCTAATCAGCTAGCACCATGGAGATCAGGGGCCTCAAAAGGTGAGATCCACCCACTCATTAACAGCTGGCTAATATTCATGATATAATTTCATATAGCCTTTAACATGACCCCTATTATGGACCTGTTACTGGGTGGAACCCTAAACCCTAAGCCCTAAACCCTCTAAACCCCCTAAACCCTAAATCCTAAACCCAACCTATACCCCACCTTCCTCTTACCTCACCCTCCGAGCTCTTTGAAGAGAAGAAGCTGGAACTATGGTCTAAACCCCTCTAAGGGGGTTCTATAGGGGATTATATATATGTATATATATATATATATGGAGGGTCAGGAGGACTTAGTATGTAGGTGAATATCCCCTATAACCCATATAGTAACCCTAAATATCCCCATTATTAACCTACTTACTAAGTCCCCCTGACCCTCCAAGTAGAGTTTAGGGTTTAGGCTTTAGGGTGTAGGTCCAAGAAGCCAGGGGCTGAAGACTTATCAACCTATCCTGCCTGAACCTAGGGACCCTCGAGTTCTGTGTAATTAGTGGTTACAAGGGGATTATGAGGTCCTTATTGGGGGGATGCATGGGGATTACTTAGGAGAACTGTGCGCATCCGTGGTCGCATTTTTCCAATGATGCAGTTCGTATTGTTTTTGAGATTCTCGCCACTTCGCAATCCATCTACGGACGCGAAACTCCGAACTTAAATCGATGATCCGTACCCACCATGTGAAACGCTGGTTTCCCAGCGCATCGTCAACTCCACATTCAGAGGGACCTGTATGATGCCGTACCCTCCCCCTATGCCACTGGCAATATGGACCCGCGTCCCGCACCCTAAACCCTGAACCCTAGGCAAAGGGGGTGCACCGCTACGGATCAGCGGATCTTGGGTCCCAAGATGCACGGCCGAGTTCAGAATGGACCCCCTTGGACTCTTGGACCTTTCAACGGTTTAGGGTTTAGAGCTAGATAATTTCGCAGCAAGACATGTTGGTTGTGGCTCCGCAGTGCGGTCATGGGACGAGGGTAAGCGGATCACCCTACTAGTGTTGAGGAATGTCGTCATGAAATTTGTATCCATGCGACTGTCATGTGGTGCGACTTAATTAATCCCCTCCCCTTAAACCCTCCCTCAAAAATGTTAAATACTCCCCATTGTGGTATATTATGATATATTGCGAGTATTTAATATTAGATATATTGCGAGTATTTAATTTTACGGGAAGAGTTTTTTTTCAGGGGGCGGAGAGTAGTCCTCACGGTGGGAGTTTGCATAAGGCTTTCAAAAGGCAAGGCACTGAAGAAGGTAGCTTAAGCCTTGTAAACGCAAACTCCTTTTTCAAAGGAGCCATGGTCTAACCGCCTTAGTAGGGGTTATATAGAGGATTATACCGGGAACTACTATAGGGGATATCAAGGGGATACTAGGAGTTTAGATTATGGCTCAAACGGGAGTGTAAGGGATTATTAGAGACTCCATTTTCAGGCACTTGTGAGGGCAACCTTTTTCGAAATATCCATTCTCATAAGCTCTTCCGCCTTGGGCTAGCTCTGAAGCCCTTGAGTTTGACAGGGTTTGGGGTTCGGGCTTGTAGCAGCTTTGGCACCTCAGCTGAGTTATGGTCTACACTGCTGCAGGCCTCTTGAGTGAAAAGCGTCACACTTGCTTACTTTTAGTCCCAATTTCGACTGAAAGGCTGATTCCTTCATACCCGATAATCAGTGAAGAATTTGAATGAGAAAATGAGCTCCTCAGTAACGTTGACCAAGTCATTCTCAATGCCCCCTCCAACCCCTCAACTCCATAACCTGGGTACTGCAAGTGCAAACTACTTGGAAGGTCAGGGGGACTTAGTAAGTAGGTTAATAATGGGGATAATTGGGGTACTATATGGGTCATAGGGGTTATTTATCTACATGCTAAGTCCTCCTGACCCTCCAAGTAGCAGTTGGAGACGGGGTATGTTGTGAATATTTACAGCTCTTCATAGCGCACCGGATCCTAAATCGCAGCCTCCATCTCATGGTGCATGCTCTTATCCATGGAATCCTCCTTTTGCTGCTCCTTTGTTCCTAAACCATAAACCCCATATAACCCCCCCCCATGTTAACTCTTTCTTGACGGGAGCCTAAACCCTAATTAAACCCTGAGTAATACCCAGGCCAGGAACCCTGCACTTGACGAAGTTCTTCAGCCCTAAACCCTAAAACCCTAAGCCCTAAACCCTATGAGCCCTGCCCTAGACACTAAACCCCAAGCCACAAACACTATAAGCCCTAAACCCTAAAACCCCCCTAACTGGGTTTAGGGTTGAGGGTTCTACCATGCCAGTCCTCCTTTCTTTTGTTAGGAAAAGGCGCTTTACTACCAAAGTGCGGGCAGCTGGGTGGCTGGACGGCAATTTAGGGCTTCAGGTTCGGGTTCAGGTTTAGGGCCTAGGGTTTAGAGTTTAGGATTTCGGGTTTGGGGCTAAACCCTAAACCCTTAGCCCTGAATTCAAGGCGAGTTGTCAAAAAGCATGGAGTTGCAGGTCAATGGAGAAGGCCTATCAAAGTAGAGTGCTACTGGGTTTAGGGCTTCATAGCACAGAGCCCCCCAAAAAACTGAGGGACCCCACGCGGGGGTTTCCAGAAATGGGGCATCCCAATAAAGATCCCACTATGCTTTCAAAGCCTTGTTATGGGGCCTGCCAAATCGGGATCCTAATTCTGGAACACATCCACATCAATGCTACACCCTAAACCCTAAAGCCTAATCCCTAAACACTAAAGCAGCTCTGTCCCTCGTCCCTGCACTGTGACTGCAAGCTCCCTAGGCGAAGTATGGAGACTTCTAGCCTTGGAACCTTTGACCCTGAGACCAAACGCCTGAACCTGCAGCCAAGAACTTACGGTTTAGAGAGTTTAGGGTTTAGGGAGTTTTGGGTGGGGTGTCCCAAAAGTAGGAATACCATTTTGGGTATTTGCATGGTACCTTTACAGGGGCTTATATAGGGGTATATAGGGTTTAGGGTGTCTCGAAATAAGGGGTACCCTTGGGGGGGTCCCTACATAAGGATTATAGTTTTTCGGGGTTTATATTGGGGTCCGCGAAACTACCAAATCTGAAATCCTATGCACCCTCAAGCCCACATGCTAAAGCCAGATCTCTGCATGATGATTTAGGGATTTCCCTTTTTGGGGTTCCCTCATTTGGGGAATCCCTCATTTAGAGAAACTGCCATGAAACCCACTACATATACCCAGTTCTCATTTAATTTTCAAGTTTTCAATTGTCTTTCAATGTGATTTTCCATTATTGAGGTACTGCCCTAAGCCCGAAGCCCTAGATAGTAGCCTTCATTTCCTAAACCCTAAACCCTAAACATTTATGCAAACTGCCATATCGGCCCAAGCTCGAGCTTCTTAGCATCACGCTCTACATTCCAACTACCACACCATTCCGCTTAGCGCCACCATGCGCCTGGGCAGGATTGGGAGTTGGAATTGAGTTGCTGGTTGTTAGTAGGACATGAAGAGAGAAGCTACTAAGTACGTAGGGTTTAGACATAGTGGTGAAGCACATGGAAAAGCAAAGGGAACGTGAAGTGGACATTGGTGGAGGTCTATGGGGACGTGGTGAGATATTTCTGGTTAAGGGTTGTCACTCGGGAAGGGAGGAATGGAAAAGAGAATGAAAACTATCACCGGGAATGACCACAGGGATCCATTTCTCCCTATCCCACTCTCAGCTAGAAAGGTTAGGGTAGAGGGTAAGGGTCAAGGAATTGGGGTTCAGGGCTTACGGTTTGTGATTTCAGCTTCAGGGTTTCGGATCTGGGGTTGTGGGTCTAGGAATGAGGGTTTGGGGTTGAGGGGTCGAACTTAGGCTCTAGGGTTGCGTGGTCGACGTGCAGGACTACGGGACATGTGCACTTAATACGGACACTTGCATACGCATATTCAAGGAAAACTTATCAGTCCATTTGCGTGTGTCCTTTATCCATGACCGTCGCATGTCACCCTAAAACTTAAAAGTCAAATTTCTGAGATTCTGACAGATGCCCTTCCTAGCCGCGTGTGCTATGATGTTGGAGTTCTGCCCCTAGGAACCCCGGGGATAAAAAGGCATTCTAAGGTGAGTATTTAGGTTTAAGGTTAGAAGTATGGGTCCCGAATATGGGCTCTTCGGGCTTTGTAGGGGGACTCTAGGGACCCTTAAGGGTACATATAGGGTATATAGTAGGTATAGAAGGATCTCAGGGGTTAAGGGCCCACATCAGGGGACCATGGTTTCAACCTTAGAGACTTCCTGTGTAGGGCTTAGGGTTTAGGGTTACAGAAGAGGTGATTTAGAGAAATATGGAGTGAATTCGCAGGATCCCCACACAACCCTTGAGCCGACCCTCCACCCTAAACCTTAAATCCCAAACGCCTAAACCCTAAACCCCTAAACCTTAAACCCTAAACTCCTAAACCCCTAAACCCTATCAACCCTTCTTCAAGTAGAGGCAAAGACTGAAAGTGCTCCTGGCAATTTTGAGCCTCTCCACCGTGGAAAGCCGGACTGCGCTCAAGGCTTGGGGTTTAGGGTTTAGGGTTCAGGGTTTGGGGATTGGGGTTTGGGGTTTAGGGTTTGGGGGTCAGGGTTTAGGGTTTAGGGTTTGGGACCTAATTAAGTTGCCATATTGGGTATATGTCTAAATATAGCAATACCATAATGTGTATATGCATATGTAGTAATTAATCGGTGGAGCTCCAAGTGCTACTTTAAGACGGTCTTCAGGACCGAGTCCGCCTTGGGGATTTTGCAGACAACGAAGAACCATATGGGTGGATGTCAAAATTATGGTCCCTTTTGGGTCCCTAGTATAATACGGCACCTAGTATTTAGCGTTCCCAAAAATGGACCATACTTTTGACAACCACCCATATGGAACAATATTTTATAAGGGGTTTACAGTGTTCAGGGATTGGGCTGGGAGGTTTGGAGGTCAGGGTGGTCAGGGCATCGGCTTGATAGACTCTTGGGTCTGGGACTTTGGTGCTGTAATTCAGCAATCTTACGACATCCGAGGCGGCAGCTTCTGTTTCAAGCGGTAAGCCAGCCATACTGAGCCACAGCAGCCCTTAGCAGTTTGTAGGAGGCCTTGGATGATTTTGGGGGCCCCTACTTCAATCAGTGGCTCCTTGTTCTAGACGTCCTTCTGATTTTGCGGAGGGGCAGAAGCGACAAAATATGTCCCGATAGGGATGTGCCGCGCAACAAGGTGGGGAGGACGGGGCGTGGCTGTCCGAAGAACCTTTCAAACGGGCAACCACGCATGTAGGCGATATGATATGTGGAAGAGACTTGCATTAGTCGGCCTTGTTCTACATTGCTTGGTAAATCAGATGGAAAGAAAGCGGACAATCAAATGGAATCTGGAATTCTAACATATGTACCTAGACCCTCCTCCTACCCTCTATTAGGGCCTAGGTACCCACTACCCTAAACCCTGAACCCTAAACCCAATCCATATATCCCCAACTAAGGGTACAAGGAAGGTCCTGGTACATAGGGAAGAATCTCGGATCTACACGTTGACCATTGTTTTTTGTTGCTGCCCTGGAGCTCTAGGGTTTAGGGGTTTAGGGTTTAGGGTTCATGGCTCAGGGTTTGGGGTTTGGGGTTTAGCGCTTGAGAAGTGTAGGCCTTAGCTTTGGGTTCGCTAAAGATCTAGATTTAGCTTCCTCCGACCCATCGCAGACATGTTGTTTCGCGCTTTGTGGGGGCTATGCGAGCAGAGGCTCAAAGTCTTTTATACGTGGACCCTAAGAATCATAGCAGCTAATACCTAACGTAAGCGATACGTGGCCACCCAGCAGATCCAGCCTGCATCAAGTGTACTCTGACGCTCTTCCCCTAATCTCGTCCCAAAGTCCACCTCATGTGAGCTTACCACTTTAGCGATGAATTGATGTACCCTGCAAAAGGTGGGAGACAGCTGGGCAGCCTATGCAGGCGCAATGCGCGGGGCAGTTTTTAGAAGGGAGTCACTAGACAAACGCCGGCAGAAGGAGGAGTTAAGGCCCGAGTGGGAGAATTGAAAAAATCAGGGTCCCATAGGGTCCTTTTCGTGGCGTTACGGGCTGTGTAGTTGTGGCTTACTTTGTTGGAAACATGCTTGTCCCCATCAGGGTGCACTCTTTCATAAACCAGCAGACAAAACAGCTCTAGCAGAATTGTCGATGGTTGTTGTTGCCGTGGCCCTGCTGGCCACTCTGCATTGTCGTGGTGAGTCACGCTCGGCCGCTTTGTTTGTTCACAGGCATGAGAGAGCATCAAACCTGAGGGATGCATGCTGTCATCTTTTTGGTACAGACTTTGGTCCTTAACTTGAAATGAAAGCAGTATCTGCTAACCTTGTTACAGAGGACGTCTCAGGCTGTAAACTCCTAATTTTAGATTGTAATGAACTTCACAGCATGCACATGATGTTTCCCTAGGGATCCACGTAGCCTTTAGAGCTAAATGTAGGTATGATTCGTAGACGTGGTAAACCCACGGCCCTGAGCCCTATATTAAACCTGAAACCTTATAGATCTGAACCCTAAACCCTAAACCCCCCAAACCCTAAACTCTAAACCCCCCAAACCCTAAGCTCTAAACCCTAAACCCTAAGCCCTAAGCCCCTCCAGGTGCAGTCGAGTCTGAACCGGCTGTAGCAAAGCGAAGAACGCCCCGTTGCAGGAACTTCCTTGCAGAAATACTGTGGAGGCATCACCGAGGTGGTGAACAGAGGTCCTTTGGCTACTTTAAGGGGTTGGTTTTAGACAAGACGGTTGAGAGCTGTAGGGTGTCGGATGTGGGTCAAGATGAAGGTGAGTCTCTGCACTTTGAGGTTCGTATGAGTTTTCCAGGACTCCCATGTGGGGTTTGAGATAGCCTTAAACCCTACACACCCGGAGCCCGAAAAGTCAAAAAAATAACCCTAAGCCCTTATCCCTAAGCCCTGAACCCTAAACCCCAACCTCCAAAGCAGGATTTAGGTTTTTAGCTTCCCGGTTGAGGGCTCAGCTTGTTTTCAGCGGTGTAGTTCCCGGCACCAAGGTTTAGGGTTGGGGGACTAGAGTCTAAAGTTTAGAGTTTGGGGTTTCTAGATTTGGTGTTTAGGGTCTCAGGTTCAGCTTGGGGTTTGGAGTGTGGGGTTCCAAGATTGAGGCTTTCGGCTTTAGGGTTTCAGGTCACATTCTGGGTTTAGATTTTGGGGTTTCAAGATTTAGGGTGTAGGGTTTCAGGTCTAAGGTGGGTTAAGGCTTATGTAGTTCCTGTTCAGTTCCCGGAAGCACTCCGCGCACCACTTAGGACATAGCTTCCCAACAAATCCTCAAGTACTCATAACTCTTGTAGGGTTTAGGGTTCAGAGGGTTTAGGGTGTTTAGGGTTGAGGGCGTTTAGGGCTTAACATCCCCAACACCCTGAACCTAAGCTGTCAAACCCTTGATCCTTGTCTACACCTAGCGGCTGAGTGGTACCCTTAAACTAATAAACTGTTTGGAGTCTATGCAACCCTACTATTGTCAAAAGGTTGAGTTAGGGCCAGGAAATTCAACAGCTAAGTTAGGTACAAAACCCGAAGAGATAAAGCCTAAACAGACCTTAACCCCGGACCAAGAACAAGGCATTGCGGGGGCCACAGCTCAGCAATATGCTGAGCACAGGGACTGCGACACCGTTCCACTTGATGGCATGTGCTGCCATTCGGCTATGTTGGCACAAATGTCCTTACAGGGCAACAAGGGGGTATCAGCGGCGCGTGGCCGCTAGATCTTAGATGCGTTTTGTTTATTTGGAGGGTGCTTATGAACATAATCTCATCACCCAATATTTAACCCCCGTATCGCTAAATACTAAATCCCGGAGCTCAGAATTTCTGAAGAGCGTTTTCAAAAGGGCAAGGTTACTCGCAGAAGCACTTAGGGGTGGTTGTCAGGTCATTAGGGGGAGGTATAGAGAGTAATCATTTGCAATCAGGAATCCCGTGGGTGTCCTGCTATTTGTTGGTTTTGAATAGGTTTAATCAAGGAATTCAGATGACATCCACATGCGGTCTAAAATCGCGTTTAAACGCATTTTCATTGAGTTTGATTAAAAATTGTTTGCTTTTAGTCCTGTCTTAAACGGGTTTTGAGTAGATTTCAGTAGGCCTTGATTGGATGTTAAATTGGTTTTGGTGATCTCGGTCAGCCTGTAAGTGGTTATGTGTCCATCGGGAACGTGTTTACTACATTTTCGGCTTATCTTAAATAGGAATACATTGATTTCATCTGGATGTTACAACTGGTTTTGACAAGACTCCAATTTGTTTTAATTGGATCTCAAATAGGTCTTAGTTGGATTGCATTTGATTTTTAATTTGACTTTAGATTGTGTTGAGTAGAGTTTCTCAGGTTTTCAATGGCTTTATGGTCTAAAATAGAGTTCATTTAGTCTTAATTGGGTCTGGAATGGTTTGAATTTGAATTTAATTCGAGCTGCACTGATTTCAACTGCGGTACGATTGATCTTCATTGCCTTCGATAAGGTTTGCATTGACTTGAGTTAGACTTGTATAGGGCTTCACCAGAGTTTTGAATTGCCTCAATTAGGTTTTAAATGGCTTTCAGCCGGTTTTACAAGAATCCCAGAGGAGCTTTAAGGCAGCCATCCAATTCTTTCAATACATGTCTCCCTTATATTCAACTGGCTTATTGCATATTACGCGGGAGCGATTAATGAGATTCTGGTATGTAAATTCTTGATAAATACTGGGAAGTTCTAGCCAGGGTGTGCGTTTCAGAAAGCCCTAAACCCCAAACCCTAAACCCTGTGCCCCTCGAACCCTACACCCTAATCTCCAAACGCTTAGCCCCAAACCTTAAACCCCAAACCCTAAACCCCAAGCCCTAAACCTAAACCTAAATCCTATGCCCCAAATCAAAACCCTAAACCCCAAACCTTAAACCCTATGCCCCCGAACCCTAAATCCTAAAATCCAAACCTTTAGCCCCAATCCTTAAACCCTAAACCCCAAACCTTAAACTGAGTTTCAAAGTTGTGTCTGCACAAGTCCAAGGCCAAGGTTCCTTGACGTGCGATGCAGCTGCTCACCTCTTCCAGTTGACTTTGCTGACGGTCTAGAGGTTTATTAGGGTTTATGGTTTAGGGTTTGGGGTGTAGGGTTTTGGGTTCAGGGTTTGGGGCTTAGGGTTTGGGGTTTAGGGTGTAGGTTAGGTTTTACGGTTTATTGTTCAGTATCCAGCCAGAATAACTGGAATCCATGGCACCAAAAACATTAATCCTCAAACAAGATCGACTTGCTGTAGCCCTAAACCCTAAACCCCTAAGCCGTAAACCCCTGAGGTTGATGCCGTTGACAGCATGTCCGCACCACCTTCTGTCACGTGGGTGAGTATTGGCGGAAACGATTTCATGAACCAGCAGCTTACCTATTGCTCAGGTGTGCCTGTAAGCAGATATTTTCAGGAAGAATAACAGGAATAGCAAGAAGAAGAATAGCAATAGTAACAATAATAGCAAGAAATACTTATAAGAATGGGTACAACAAGTAGGCCCAGCTTTCAGGCCCAGTGGCGCAGGGAGTAAGAAGAAATACTGACATGTTGCTTCAGATTATAAATGTGGTTATAAAGGGGTACATAAGGATATCGTAGTCTAGGGGATAAAGGCTCCAATCATGGACAAACAAATGGAACATACGGAAGATGAAATGGAAATTGCTATAAGATTCAGGGTGTATCACCAGCCACCTACACCCTCCAAGTAGGTGAACTATCGGCCCAAAACGCCTTACCACAGCTCAAAGGGTATTATTTGGTATAGTTGGGGGCTCCAGGTAGGGACTATCCTAAGTTCTACATCCCACGTTACGGCACTCCGGCAGCAGCTGTGCATAGGAGCTGCTGTTCATTCTGTGCTGAAATCCTTGCAGCGGTATGAGGGTATAGTGGTAGTTTGCCAAAATAAGGGGACCCCAATATAGACCCTACTATGCTATAATCCTTATTCTGGGGACCTCCAAAAAGGTACCCCTAATTTGGGGAAACCCCCATGTACGGAGGAGAAGGTGACTATACGGATCCAGTAAGTTCTGGAAGTTGGGATTGTACAAGGATAGCTTCCCGCCGAAAGAAATAAGGCACTGCCACCCTGACGACATCAACGCCATGCAGCAGAACATTGAGAAGGTTATTGCTGACGTTCAGCATCTGGGCCTTTCTTAGGAGGACCCCCACCCTGTAATAGTGGTGTAACAGGAATTCAAGAGGACCCTAATATAATCCTTATTATCCATACTAGTCACTATTACAGGGTGGGGGGTCCACCTAAGGCCTTTCTTGCATGGCTGTTACTGCCAGAAGCCTCTAACACGTCAGCCGCAAGTATGCAGCGAAGGAATCTATTGAGTACGTAATCCATGCAACCCCCTATGTAGCTCCAGTTTCCTTTTCACTCTCCATTTTCCTTTCCAATTGTTTTTTCTGTATTGGAGCTTTAGAATCCCCAATATTAGCCTCACATAGCCTTACATAACCCGTACGTATCCCTAAACCCAAAAACCTACACCCTCTATATATATATATACATATATAGATGGATATACAACAATACTAGCGACCCTAAACACTAAACCCTAAATAGTTGTTTCCATTTTCTTTGCCATGTTCCTATATGATATAACCCAAATTTGAGTGGATATATATGTACTTCTACCTAAACCCTAAACCCTGCGGTGCCACTGGATGGCCCAGGCATGCTGCCCCCACAACTGACATCGTGGTCACTGGCTACACCGTTCCAAGCTCGGCGCTGGAATGGACTACAGGCCGTTTAGGGTTTGGGGTTTAGACTTTAGGGTTTGGAAGAGTTTGGGGTTTTGGGTTTGGGGTTTCGACTTTAGGGTTTGGGGCTTAGGATCTAGGGTTTGGAGTCTAGGGTTTAGGGTGTGGGGTGTAGGAGGGTTCGAGTGTTAGATTGTGGTTCGGAAGTAGGCTTAGACCGTGAAGTCTTTCACTTGGACGATTCTTTGCAGGAAGGCCCCTACTTCCTAAAAGTCTAGAACCCCAAACCCCAAACCCGCACAGGCTGCGAAGCCGTACATGCCCTTCGGACACTCAACTTGGCCATGAAAGGAGCCGCTGAGGCCCAGAGCTGGATGTGGTTTGGGGGCTTAGGGTTTAGGGTTTAGGGTTTAGGGTGGCAAAGGGTAGTTGAAAAAACGGAGACTCAAATGGAAAAAGAACCCGGGAAATGAAATGGGCGCTACTATATCATTTATGGTTTAGGACATTTGGAACAGGGGTGAATCTAATGGACTAGACACTGGAAAATCACATGGAAGCTGGGATTGGGTAGGGATTACATGGACAGTCTAGGGCCTAGGGATTACTGGTGGCTCCATGTACCTACAGTTTAGTAGTAACTACCCCCTATTTTGTAGGTAGAACCCATACAACAGTAGGTAAAGGGAGCCGCAGGTACTCCCCTAATAATGCAACCCTCCACGAACTTGGGGATGATGATTGCTCTCTAGTTATATAGCGCTACTATTTGGGCAGAAAGTATTATTTGGCTTACTTACAAGGGGGAGATTATGTATTGAAAAACGTTTTGGGTGTATGCTGGATATGTACTGCTTTGAGTAGCACAGCTTCTGCATGTAAAGGAACCCCCTTCATACTTACACAACCCCTCCCAACCCTGAGTATCAAATA
Organism: Symbiodinium pilosum; assembly: GCA_905231905.1. Taxonomy (NCBI): domain Eukaryota; class Dinophyceae; order Suessiales; family Symbiodiniaceae; genus Symbiodinium; species Symbiodinium pilosum. The sequence continues at coordinate 15,754 of CAJNIZ010043266.1, forward strand.
TACCCTATTCAAAACTATGGCTCCTGTTGGGATACCCCGAATATTACTTGGGGACCGCGCCATACTAGGGAGTTAGACAATCACCAGGATTTCCGCGCATATTGCTTGTTGAGAAATGTGCAGCCCAACTGACCCTGAATTGAGCAGTTGAGGTGAGGAACGTGACCTACATAAACATTTCGACGCTGATTGGTGGGACCTACACGCACTGGAGCAACAGCAAGTGGATGCAGGATTCGATTCACCTGAACGAGTATGGATATTGCAAGCTTTGGACGCACACGGAAATTCAGAAACTAGGTGGCACTTTGGGTGAATGAGTTTCCCCTATTGTTGTACAAGGGGCCCTGTTCATAATTAATTTTGGGGGCACCCTAAACCCTAAACCCTAAACCCCTAAACCCCTAAACCCTAAGCCCCTAAACCCTAAACCCTAAACCCTAACCTATTTTGGGGGCACCCTAAACCCTTTTAAAGTACCACCCAGGAAAGCCTTCGGCTGCGAAGGGGTAGCTCCAATCTGTGCAGGGCCGGCGGGGGCCGGCCCCAACCAGATCCCATCGGAGTCTGGAACGTTGTTTAGTACTAGGCTTAGGGTTTAGGGGTTTAGGGTTTAGGGATTTAGTATAAAGTTGATATTAATTATAGTCAACTGGATCTCAAGGTATGGAGGGTCAGGAGGACTTAGTAAGTAGGGTTTATAGTAATAATGGAAGAGAAAATGGAAACTACTACAGGGTTTATAGGGTTTTGGGTTTAGGGTCAGGGGGACTTAGTAAGTAGGTGAATAACCCCTATAACCCATGTAGTAACCCTAATTATCCAATTACTAACCTACTTACTAGGTCCCCCTGACCCTCCAAGTAGGGTTTAGGGTCTAGGGTCTAGGGTTGCAACTACGTGGGGTAAGAAAGAGGAATGGAAAAGAAAATGGAAGCTACGGTTTAGGCCTTAGGGTTAAGGGATATATTACCCCAATGGTGACGACTCAGATGGAAGAGAATGGAAAATGAAATGGAAACGATTACGGGGCTACATGGAAAGAACATGTTTGATCTTTGTGAGCTGCCTGATCAAAACCGTTGAAGCCCAGCTTATCTGAGCCCTACTCTAAACTCCCCTTAACAAGCTCTATAGTAGTCCCCTATATAATCCGCTATATAATCCCCTTTAAGCAGTTTATAAACTACAGCTTGGCTGGGATTTTGGAAGGAGTCCTGAACTGGATGGGTAGTAGGCCATCAGGTCTCTAGCCATGGTTCCTTGGAGGGTCGGGGCAGCTCTGTAGTACTGGAAAAGAAACGGAAACTGCTATATCTATTGGGTTTAGGGGTTCAGGGGTTTTGGGTTTAGGGTTGAGGGTCAGGGGGTCTTAGTAAGTAGGTCCATCATGGGGATAGTTGCGGTTTCATCTATGGTTTACAGTGCTTATAAATATACCTACGAAGTCCCCCGACTCTCCAAGCAGGCCATAGCCTGCTCGTAGCCCATGCTTATCGTCATTCATGCAGAAAACACACGCTCAGCCCTAAATCCTATAGAAAAAACCTAGCAGGTTTAGGGATAAGGGTTCAGGGTCCTGAGTACCCCAGGTGTCCGGATCTTTCCCCAACATCCACAACTGGGAGGACGCTTCTTGGGGAGTCCTGGGCGGCGAGCCCGGTTCCTTGAGTCTGCTTTCAAAGATGTCTAGGGCTTAGGGGGTTAAGGGGGTTTAAGGTTTGGGGGTTAGGGTTGTTACTTAGGGGTTATATGGGGGTCATATGGGATAATAATTACTAGGGACAACGGAGAAGAAAATGGAAGCTACTATTTAGGGTTTAGGGTTGTTACATAGGGGTTTGAAGCGTGTGTAGCGGTATGTAGAGTTTAGGGTTGGGAGTGTTCAAGAAAACGGGTCGCGCTTTGGGGAGACTTTGTAATCGGGAGTGTTGTATGCGGGGCGGGTCTATTGGTTATTCAAGCAGCAATGCAATACGGCTCCTCGTATCTATGCAAGTTCGACTGAGGACCGCCTGCTTAAACCCTGAACCCTAAACCCTGCACTCCGCCAATATCCGAAATTCTGAACCCCAAACCCACACCTCGACCCCAAATCCTCGGTAAATGCCAAACTTCCGTAATCCAGAACGCCACACCGTTCACCCCACATCTAAAATCTAAAATCCGAAATCCCCAAACCCTTATCCCCCAGCCCTAGCCCCATCTAGGAATATACATATTTACATACATATTTACGTACATACATACATACATACATACATCCATACATCCATATATCCATACATCCATACATCCATACATCCATCCATACATACATACATGCATACATACATACATACATACATACATGCATACATACATACATAGATGCATACATGCACACATGCGTACATGCATACATGCCTGCATACATGCGTACATGCATTCATACAT
>CAJNIZ010043266.1:27585-43648 GCA_905231905.1 Symbiodinium pilosum
GGGGTCTCCATAATGAGGACTATAGTATTGGGTCTATATTGGTATATTGGGTTTTTGTAAGGCATTTGTCTTGAAGTTTGCTCCGGGGTATTAGAGCCTCCAAGCTCTGAACAAGGCCTAAATCAATTGCACGTGCCACTCCACATAACCTGCCCACCCACTCCTGAAGCTATTAAACCCGGAACCCAACCTCTGAACTGCCAGCCTGTCAATGCCTTTGGCAGTTCCCTGAAATATGTCTTTGATTTTTCTTATCTGCAACTTAATACAGCTAAAGGTATAACTTCTACGTACAAGTGTCCCAGAGAACTTGTTTAGGGTTTTGGGTTATCTCTAAGCTGTCAACCTGAAATTGTCAAAGCACCTGTTGGGTGTGCAATATCCTATTTAGGGCAACTGTGCTACGTGCCTGCTGATGGCCCTTTGACCGACTGAGCTCCGTGAAGAGTACTACCGACAATACCCAATATACAGTGAGATTCTATCCTCTCCTGGGGTATGGCGACTTAACCAAAGATATGCGGAATCTTACTGGGCTCAACCACCAAACAAGCGCTACTCAGGTGATTGTAGCATCGGCTGCAAGAGAAACCTTGGCATTTTCCTTGGATCCGGCCAGGCGGCGAATGGAATAGGGTGTAGAGGTTGGGGTTTAGGGTCGAGGGTGCCGGGTCGGGGGGACTTAGCAAGTATACCGAACAAACCCCTATGGACCATATTAGCAATCCCAGAGTTACCCATATTATTGTCTTAGGTCCCGTTTATAAGCATGGTATAGGGCATCCCAAACAGACATCAAAATGATATTGGTGATTATTCAGGCCCCTACATGGGCCATTACGGCTTAGAGGATTCGGGTCAGCAATGGTTTTGGCGCGGTGGGGAGAACCATTCAAGGCTCTTGTAAAAGCTTGACTACAGCGCTTTCTGTACCACCCACAGGGTCATTTCATGAAAGATCCCTTGGTTGGAAGCTAGATAAGGGGTCGGGGCCTTTTTTGAGAAATGTCGCATTGGGACTGGAGAGTTTGGGCAAGTGTTGTTGGGCTTCAGGTTCTGGATTCCAGGCGAGTTGGATGCTTGACGGTGGCTGAGACATCACAGCTTCTACAGGACTTACTGCTGCTTCATAAGCTCAAGCTTTAAACCCTGGGAGCCTATGAGTATGATGGCTACCCGGAAGCCCAACAACTAAACCTTACTTGCAGGGTCAGGGGGACTTAGTGAGTAGCTTCATAACCCCAATGACTCATTGGGGTTATGAAGCTACTTACTAAGCCCCCCTAACCCTCCAAGTACCCGCAACCGGTATTTGGGTTCTTCCTTGGGGCTTGGGCGAAGTATGCAGCAGCCTAGAAGCCCCTGTCTGCTGCATGCCATCGCTCCGTTAAATCGCTTTGAGAGGTCATCGTGAATTTCGACGATGACGACATCTACGGGCCCTCCTACATTGCCTTTGGGACACATAGTATGTCTGGTGGATGGCGCTTGTTTGGGCAATCCTTCAGGGAAGTGCTTCAGAGGGTGGAAGCGAACCCGTCAACTATGCGTTGCTAACCCTTCGCCGATCAATGTGCGCGCAAAGACTCCTGAAGTCCGCGCACATATGTTTGATGTACATGCGCGTCCAGATACAACAGGGCTCTCAGCTCATGCATAAGTACTGCCCGACTCTTCCGCACACACGCCAAGGCCCTGAATTTTGGGCCCCCATATATATGCGGAGAAGATTGCTACGGCAAGCAACCTACATGAGTTTACAGTTAAGGGGTCGAGGCATTTCGCGGTTACGGGTTTATGTAGGGTCAAGGGATTTGCTTGGAGGGTCAGGGGACTTAGTAAATAGGCTAATAATGGGGATAATTAGGGTTACTATGTGGGTTATAGGGGTTATTAACCTACTTACTAAGTCCCCCTGACCCTCCAAGTGGGTTTTGTGTCGGGTCGAGTCCCACACCTTGAGAGATGTGAAGGGTACAAAAGCAGTTGGGAACATAACTTGGGAAGACCGCTATGAGCCACCCTAAGCCCTAAACCCTATAGTCCCCCTTAAGTAGATAGAATATGGCTTTGGGTATAGTATAATAACATCCCCATATACCCCACATTCTATCTACTTAAGCGGGACTATAAACCCTAAACCCTAAACCTTAAACCCTAAATAGTAGTTTCCATTTGCTTTTCCATTATCCCTATATTACCCTATATTACCCTATACTATCCCAATATAAGCCCAATGTAAACCAGCCCTTGCTGGCTCAGCTCACACTACGACTCAGGCTTCCATGGTTCGTGATCTGCAGAGGAGCTCTCATCATGCAGGGCCTGATCGTGATCCGTCTCAGAGATTAGGGCTTAGGGCTGGGTTTAGGGTTTAGGGTTAGGGGCTTAGGGTTGGGTGTCTGATCATACTTCATGGTGCGCTGTTGGGAAAGCTGAAGCTTCGTGGTGCTGGGGAAGCTAGATAGTAGCTTTCTGCCCCATGTTCCAAGACTTGGACAAAACAACCCTAAACCCTATATTAGATCTTTCTCAGGACGGGGCGCATCTCAGGATTGGCCTCTGTACACCAACAATCCCAAAGCGGAGATTTTGTGAATAATTGTCGTACGGCCGAAGGTACAGGGCATTTTGTAGACTGTTACTGTATGCGGGCTGATCCTACGGTACCTCCCACAGCAAGAGTCAAGACTTTGGTTGGGGCGTGTAGTTGCTAGTTGCGGTAAGGGAGATTCTTCAGAGAAGCGCCACATGCTGGATATCTTGGGTACTGCCCCCCCTCAGTAACAGTTGGATAATAAATGTAATGTGGTTATATACAGCCCTTAATAGGACCCCTAATATAGACTGTTACTGGGTGGGGGCAGTACCCAATGGATATCGGCGGTGTAGGCTTTGCTGAAGAATTGATGATCAGATTTAGAATTCCTCGCTTCGGTTCGAATGAGCATGCTACGCAAAGTTTCTCCTCGCCACAGAGACCCTTGGTTCCCTGACCATGCCCATGTGGGCTCGGATGGGGCGTAAAGGCGCCACACAAACACCATCTGCCTGGATCCGTTTGGGAATGAGCATGCTTCTAGAATCACTGCAGAGGGTCAGACATCATTGTTCCTGGGACATGGACCTCAAAACAGCCTGGCTCGAAAGAACTAGAACAAAGTCAGACGTTCATCAAGAATGTCAGGGAATGATCTTTGGAATCGTTCTGCGGCAACCGTATCTTAAGATTGAATTTGGGAAGGTCCGCAGAGAAGGCTGTATGGGTCGAAAGGTTAAAGAACGGTGAATACTTCGCAAGAGGTAGGTCACCATACAGACAAGACCAAGCAAATACCGTCGATGGTTCAGCTATCATACGCTCCGCCAAGTTGGCATGGAATCCAATGTGGTCAAGCTTGAAGACTTCCAGTATATTCTTTGGTACGCGACAGAGAATTATTTGCAGAATTGCATATTCACACTACAAATAGGGGGCGGCCGCCTACTGGCAGGAGAAACCTCGTTGCCTTGACGCTGAGCTCATGGTATGACTTTGATACGCAACTTTGCCTGCAGCTCATTGTAGCTGTTTTTCTGACTTGAGTACTGTAGCCATGTTTTGTGTGGGGTGGGACCTAAGCTAGATACCCCTTAGCCAACCCTTGCAAGCACTAAGAGGCCCGGACAGAGGTGAAGAAGACGAAGACGACGAGCGAAGGGGGTCCAACCTGGGCAGACACAGTGGAGGGCGTGGGCAGGCCAGGGGAAGGTCGCAAGACGGCCTAAGGAACCCCAACGCAAACCTAAACCCAAAGTCAAACAACAAAGCGCAGAACAGAACACTTGCAGGGCACTCAAAGGACAGGCGGATCCCAAAAGGGGACTACAATTGAGCTTCTCTGGCTCAAAAGAAAAACTTTGCCAGGGCCTCCTAGCAAACCGCCCCCAATTTTTTTCTTCGTTGAAGGGCCCGTCAATGATCAAGACAAAGCACTAAAGCAATCACAGACATTGCATGACGATTCTGCCACTCTGTCTCGAGCAGAGGCCTCAGAATCCGATCATACACATTTTCCCTGGGTGACTGCGGTTTCCGATGCCTTGCATGGCCCAGTGACATGTTGCTTCCTGCACATTGTAAGTATGGGAAGTTCAAGAACAGCAAATTTGTTATATGGTCCTTGCAATCTCGGAAAGATGCAGGTGTGGTCCTTCCATCTCCTCAATACTGGGTAGGCCCCTGGGATATTCAATATTTTCCTTAATGGCTTTCATAGGGGACCATATATACTAACAGTTTTCACTGGGTTTTAGGGGCCAACCTAGAATAATAATTGCTTTGTAAGTCATCCATACTTTAGCAGTCTCCTCTGATTTCCAACCTTAAACCCTAAACCCTAAACCCTACAGCCTGAGATCCTGAAGCCTTAGCTCTTAGATGTCCAGCATCAATGTCTTGGCCACTGTACTACAGAACATTCCAAACCCTGGTATCCTACAAAAGCTTCAGTTAGAAAACTGCGGTCCTCTGGCCTAGGCGACTGAATCGCTGCGGCTTCGTCGATCCTGAGGCGCTCCTAATAGACATCTTCAGAGTTTTTAGGGCTTAGGGTTTAGGGTCTAGGCATCGGGACGTGGTGTCAAAGAGTAGGAGCCGTGCAAATTCAAAACGTGTTTTAGAGAAATCTTTGCATGATGCTCAGCAAGCCTTCAAAACCAAACTAACATTAGAGTTTTTTTTTGGGCGGCATCATTCGGGCATCAGAGCTACAGGACTGCTTCATATTTGAAGTTCTCATCAGGCTGCCCAATGCCTACATCTTCTGAGGTTGCGCCCTTTTTTCATGGTGTCCTGTGTCGTACCTTGAACCATGGAACCTAACTTTAAGAAACATCGAGGTGTAACCATAGCATCATATGGGTCTGAATACTTAGGAGGGACGTCCGCAAGCAGTTAATGCTGGTTAGTTACATATCCCAAGTAGGACATAGCCTAAGCAACCTCATTGTAAATACCCGCCAGTAACAACATAAGAGCGTTTATGGTAATAAGCATAGTAGTAATGATGACGGTCAGAATACTGGCAATACCAGTGGTACTAATAAGATGAGTTTAGACTTGGGAGGCAAGAAAGCTGGGCTGCTGATAGCACATCACTAAGGGCTTGCCCCCATAGAACTGTAAGAAGTGTATACCTGGGGCGGTTCAGGGTTTATGCGGATACATATGGTCTTTAGAGGGGTTCTTTGGGAATAACATAGGGGCTTTTACCCCCCAAGCGATAGAGAAGCAAACGCACAATGAACGTCAATATGAGCTTCTGTCTAAACTCCTATCATTCCCCTTAATACCCCTATATTAGTCCCCCATACAGTCCCTATATAACCCCCTTTAAGGAGTTGATACTATGGCTCATATGGAAACTTGGTCCATACAGTGGTTTCTAGTCATGTTTAGCAAAGTTATAGACCTATGTTCCTTGTACATGTATGGTTCCTTGCATGTATGCTACAATTTAGGTTTTAGGGTTTAGGGCTACAAGGGTATTGGGGCAATGTTATCGTTATACTTGTGTAATGTGGGGATAATGGTAGAGAACGTGGAAACTACTGTAATGGGTTATATAGGGTTTAGGGTTTAGGGCTTTAAGTTATATAGATGATTATGTAGGCCCCTGTCTCATACCATCCACCAAAAACACGTGGAGCTCGATTAAGTCTTCTGTTCGAAGCGGCAACGGTCTTTGTAGGCTTTTTGGGGGCTTCCATGCTTCTTTGGGCACGGGTAACAAAAGCTTTATGTCAAGCGGTGGGCCTAGTTTTACTCCCGCAGAGATGTTTCTCGGAATGAGGGCCAAGCTTCATGCTAGCAAACACCAGGGATCTAGGCAAGAAATCCCGAAACCCTTAAATCCTAAACCCAAAACCCTAAATCCTAAACCCAATACCACCTCCAGATCCCAACTCAATCTCTCTTTCTCCATTTTCCATTCTTTCTCAGACGCTGAATTTGGTATGGAACCTTCAGTCAAGGGTTTTCGGGGTATAGGGTTTCGGGGTTTAGGGTTTAGGCTTTTCTGGCAATGGTCAAGGGTATAGAGCCCGGGGTTTCCATGGATTTTCCAACATCTGCTATGCTGCTCCAAAGCATGGGTCCCACGTGTCCTTTGGACTTGTAAGCTCGTGGCGGTTGTTCTTGCAGCAAGAGAAACCCCGAAGACACTGCTCAAGGCGTGGAGCGTTGAGGCTTGCGCACGCACAGCCGCAAGAAATGAGTATCAGGAGACACTAATCCTAAACCCTAACCTCTTAAGCCTAAATCCTAAACAACAAGCCCAAACCCCTTAGTAACCCTCAAACCCCAAACCCGAAACCCGAAACGCTAAATCCTAAACCCTAAACTCTAAACCCTTAACCCCAAAACCCAAAACCACTTTGAGCTGCACTGCAGGCGCTGACGGATTTAGACCTCGCCGCCCCCCACGTGATAGACTCTGCAAAGTCAGAGCTTCAGAGCCTTCGAAGGCCGACCCGTGGTAGGTGGTTTTTAGGGTTTAGGGGCTTAGGGTGTAGGGTATGGGCTTTAGGGTTCAGGGTGTAGGGTTTAGGGTTTAGGGGTTTTAGGGTGTAGGGTTTAGAGTTTAGGGGTTTCGCATGTAGGGCTTAGGGTTAAGGGGGGGCACTTTGGGATGTTCCGGGGAATAATTTTCAGATATTATGGACCATAATGTCCCGAAGCCTTAAACACTAAACCCTAAACCCAAAATAGTTGCTTCCATTTTCTTTTCCATTATCCCTCTATAACCCCTATAATAACCCTTATCAAAAATTGATGTTTGCACGACCGACCATGAAATGTATGCGACGACTCGGGTCGGTGGATACGAGAAGTAGGGCCTCAGATCTAGGGTTCAGCGAGCTTAGAGTTCAGGGTTTAGGGAGTTTAAGGAGTCTAGGGTTTAAGGAGTTTAGGAAGTTTTGGGTTTAGGGAGTTTAGAGTTCAGGGCTTAGGGAGTTTACGGAGTTAAGGGTTCAGGGTTTAGGGAGTTAGAAAGTTTAGGGTTTACGGAGTTTAAAGTTCAGGGTTTAGGGAGTTTAAGGAGTTTCGGGTTCAGGGCTCAGGGAGTTTAGGAAGTTTAGGGTTTAGGGAGTTTAGAGTTCAGGGTTTAGGGAGCTTAGGGGGTTTAGGGTTCAGGGTTTAAGCAGTTTAGAGTGAAGGGTTTAGAGAGTCTAGGGTTGCGTGCGATTTTGGGCCACAGCTGTCGGCCTGAGCCCGATTCCCGAGCCCTGCCCTCTTCACACCTTCAATGTGATCTGAAAATCGTTTACTGGACTAAACCCTAGACCCTAAACCCTAAAGCAGTCGCGAAGGCCCATTCCACCCAGTAACTAGCCCTCTTGCTCCTGATATATTGCTTCCTCCACCGCCGCCAACAGCAGCAACACCACCACCCCTAAACCCTATATACAACCCAGTTTCCTATTTGGGTTTAGGATTTGTCCATTCTTTTCCATTCGATCTTCCATTTTGGGGTTAATATCCCCAAACCCTCTATAACCCCTATACACCAAAACCGGAATCCTCCTCTTTTTGGAACTTCTCAAGTGCTTGGCGAAACATTCTGAATGACCCCTCTAAAGGGATGATATAGAGGTATGGGGCTCTGTCTCCAATACTGTGCAAGTGTTAGGGCAGGGTTACCAAGGGACCATTAGCGTGGACACAGTGGTCCTTTTGGTAGTTTAAGTATTACAGTCCCTGGTATTCGTATTTTCTTATACGGCCTCATGTCCATTCATCATGTGGGAAATATTGGCTGTAGCTCACGTGGCTTGGATGTTGCTCCTATGCGCCTATAGCACATACCCCTTAATCTTTCCCCTGGAAGGCTTGCAATGTATCAGCAATAGTTGTATTCTTGCAGACCTCAGAATATAGAAGCAACAAGGATACTTAGGCTCAAAGGTTGTTTAGTTGAGTTCACTCCTGTTAGTTTCAATGCAGTAATCAAACAGTCAGTATGAGCAGACTGTAGTACTGTAGTGGGCCCAGGAGTTGTAGAAACCCTAAACCCTAAAACCCTAAAACCTAAACCCTAAACCCTAAAACCTAAACCCTAAACCCTAAACCCATAGTGAGCGCAGGAGTTGTAGGGAGGGATGGGTGTTGGGGGTTTCAGCTTTTGGGCTTTGGAGCTTCAGTTGGTAACTTACTGGTGGTCAGGAGGGGATAAGGGAATATAATCCCTGTATCGTATTCCCTTATTCGCCTAAACCCTAAACCCCAAACCCTACTAACCTCCATAAAGATCAGGAGTTTGGAAGGTTTTTGTCCCGGGTTGATTTTGATTCAGAGGCTCGTGCAGGTTCTTGGTGTCCGAGGCTTCATCTCAGGGGTCCAGAAGCCAGGAAAGAAGAAGAAGTAGGTAGGGAATAAGGGACTGTAATCCCCATGTGGTCAAGTTGTTGCCGTTAGGTTGCGGTTGTGGGGCAGGATGGTCGAGAGTACAGGACCCATAAGGCTTAAGATCCCCAAAGCTCACGTGGTGCTGTTTCTGCTGGTGGTTAAAAATTAAATAACTTTCTTCAAAATACTGCAGCGAACAGGAGGACATGACAACTCTATGTGTATATGTATATGTACATGTAGAGTTAGATCTATATGTATATGTATATATGCAGTTGGGGCTGAAGATATGCCTGTTTAAAACGTGCAGAAGTATCTGTGGCTGATTTCGGGCCGCGTGGGGGGGGAGTATCAGGTCATTGCATGAACTTTTTTTGCGCCGGGACTCTTAGTTTTGTTCCTTAGGGCTTAGGGCTTAGGGAACTCCAAGCCGTGTGAACCTGGCAACCGCCATGCACTCCGCAACGCTTATTGGTTCTTATTCGGGAAGAAGGAATATTATCCGCATATAAATTGTTGCCTTATTCCGTACTAACCCTGAAACCTAAACCCTAGAATATATTCCTGTCATCCCTATTAAGAGCGACTACGTGAAGGGTTCTTCGCAAGAGTGTCTGTATAAGTTATAGTCTAAACGCCTAGTATCCCGTCCCCGCACCGTCCTTGCCTCGAGGCTTCGTATACTTATCTAAAGGATTATACACGATCTGGGATGAGGGTCTAGGGTTTAGGGTAATCATATAGGATCTTGGGGGGGTAGGGTTTGGGGTTTTGGGACAGTATCCCATAATAATGGAGAATCAACCGGAAGAGAAAATAGAAAATGAAATGGTAACTGGAGTTGTATAGGGGTTTGTAGGGGGAAACAGGTTCCTTAAAACCCTGGTGTTTCCAGGGTTGTTCAGGGTTCCGCTCTCCTGCCAAGTACGCTCCGACATCGGTGCATCAACTTTGGCCCGGGGTGGTGGGGGGTGGGTTGGTGGGTTGGAGGTAATGACGTTCATTGCAACTTCCCCATACTAGTGGCGGATAAATTCCCAGCTCCGATTGTAGGACCCCATGGTCCCAAGGTGCTGTTGGACGGGCAGACGCATTCAAATGCAGGAACAATACATCATGATTCTGTAGAAATTATTCTTTACGCATGGGTGGATCGTGCTTCTTTGCGGTGCCAGATAAGCAACGGTCTTTTTCTGCAAATATTTTTCCGCCTGTTACAGCTGCTACCTCCTTCACGGTCTTCTGCTGCAGTGCAAACCATTTTGGCGAGCTATATCAACTTTGGGATGCGCACGATGCCGGGTGTGAGCAGTGATGCCGCGCATATGGTAGCGCGGAGGGACCTGTTTGTGTTTGTTGGGAAGTACCAACTTGCCGTTAACCAAGGCTTCACCCATGCAGTGGCCGTGCCTAGCTTAAGATATCCGAATTTTCGGGGATCTTGCTGATCGGTGGCGGCCGAAACCGCATGTTGAATCTGTTTTGGAACTTTTTAACGTCCCTTTCTAATTCTCAAGTTGGCAGCCAAGCCTTCATGTGCAGAAGCAGACCTGTCCGAAACCCAGGGAAACCACGCATGCAGAGCTTCCACGCGCCGGGTTTTTTAGCGGCTTGTGACCTTATAAGGCACCATAGCAGTCTAGACACATTTTACTGCCGCGTTCCAATTGCAGCATGAACTCCCCTCAGAGACACACGTTGAACCCCAAAACCGTCTTCTTGTGTTCCACCCCCAGGCTTGGAATGATATAAATGCCTCACGCTGCTAATTGCGAAGAAGTCACACCGGGTTGAGGCTTCAGGGTTTAGGGACCGCGATATGTGCAACCACGGCGTCGAACGAGCTAGCCAGTAGGCGTCGTAAAGGCGAGGTGCAGGTGAGGTGTACATTGGGATATACTTAGGGGCCTTGAGAAATCTTATGGCTTCATGTCGAGTATGTAGGGATTGTAGTCCATACTGGTGAAAAAATGCTACCAGGAATACTCCAGTACATGTTCGTTGCATCCTCCCAACCAACGATTTCAACCCCACCGTAAAGGCTCTAAGAAAAAACGCAGGAATATGCACCAAACCTCAATACCCTAAACGCTAAACCCTAAACCCTAAACCCTACACAGAGGGCTTCTTTATCGCCCCCAAAGCCCGAGGTAAAGACTCTGGTTTCATTCCCTGCCCAAATTATAGCCAAGTATCCTGTGGTGCTCTAGTAGTACCTGCATATACAAGGCTGGTATGTCATGACAACCCCAGACTGTAAACCCTGCCTTGAACCTAAGCCGTGAAGATCATTGGCAGGTATGCGTTACTAGTACCTGTATAGACAAGACTCGTATGTCATGACAACCCCAGACCCTAAACCCCACCCTCAACCCTAGACCGTGAAGATCGTTGGCAGGTTTGGGTTTGTGGGTGTTTAGGTCTGAGACCCTTGGAGTTGTGGTTTAACCTGGGTAGTCAAAACCTCATATGAGGTAATGTCCTAGAGCCCTTGATAACTATTAGTCAAGTAAAGATAAGGCTAGTGTTCGTACTATGCTTACCTAAAGATAAATGGTAGTTTCGCAGAACAAGGGGACCCCAATATAGACCCCAAAAGACTAAAATCCTTATCCCCCAAAATGGTACCCCCAAATCTTGAGAGGCTGAACTCAGGTTCGGGCTGTTCACCTTTGTGACCGGACGGGGGCGCACTTGGGCTGTTATCATGAATTTAAACGAAGTTAACCTAACCAGGAAGCCGCATTATGTACTATGTACCCGTTTTTGATCCATTTTCGATGATTAGTTCGAGCTGCTTAACAGCTTGCTGTGAAAGGCCACCAAGAAACGGTCACATCTGTACCCTCGCTATGCACGTTCCGTTGAAACTGTATAAAACCTTGTGGAACCTTTCAAGCCCTGAACTCAAAAATCCCACGATAGACATCGGAACAAGTTTTGGTCATGTTCAACATGTTTCATTAATACAGTTGCCTGGACCGAAACGCTGCTCGACCTCCGGTGCTCGACGCCCGGCGGAGCGCCACTTGTTGCCGCAAGCCTGACCATGAAAGTTCATGCACGCAATAATCTAAATAAACTCTCGAAAAAGGAGTTTTGTATAGGTGAGTATTCCAGAGGGTGCTAAAGGGGACATTAGGAGTTTAGGCATTTTTGACTACAACTCACGTGGTTTGAATGTGGCTTCAATTTCCTCATATCGTCATGCACAATGTGCGCGGAGAGATGGCTTCAGGTCAGTCGGCTAATGAATGTTGTGACCATGGTGTTGGTCCGAGACTGAACCCAAGTTTCAAACTCAGTGCGCGAGATAGCGTGGGGCTCCTGCGCAACATCTTGGCAAAACGGGCCGTGCCTGCTAAAGCGGAATCACGGGTATGCTCAAATCCTTCATGCACACCAAACACGACATGAATGATAGCCATGCAACGTCTCGCCTTCTGGTGGATGTGGTTGTAAGAAATGTACATATGTTGCATGAACACCTTTGGAGTCTCCTGTTAAGCAAACCCCGAGCTTGCTACGATACTTCCAAATGGCATAATTAGGGGTAAGTGCAAAAAGATATCCTTTCCCTCTAGCACCTTACATTCCCTGTTTGGAAACGCGGGGCTTGTGCTTTCCTTGCAGGTCGGGCGTGGAAGGCGCCGTGTATGGCTACGGCTTCTCCTATGTGTTTCGGCTCTCATTTTCCGCGAGTTCTCACATGAACTTCCCCCTTTGTTCTAGGAATCAATTCAGAATTCGACGAAATCAGGTGTATGTAACGGAACCATCTAGTCAAGAAACCCCGTTTGAGGGCCAAAACATTGACAAGGGTCTACCGGGTTTGGAAGCCAGGGTTTTCGGCCTGTGGTGCTGAACATTTTTTGTAGGAACGCGGGCGCTGCTTTCAGATTTTCCAGATTGAGCGTAGAGGTTTCAACCATTCGAAATATTGTCCATTTATAGCCATGGGAAAACTAACTTAAAGGCAAAATTCGTGTTGAGCCTCAACTTCACATCTCGCGAGCGTTCCCTGTACTTTACACCCCAAACTCGAAATCATAAATCCTTTAACCCCCTAAACCTTAAATCCTAACCACTGAGCCCTTTCCCAGGTGCACTTCCGGGGGCCAGCGCTGCATCACCCGTGCCTCGATGACCAGAAACCATCGTGACATTCCCTATCGGCTCCTAGGGTCTCGGGCTTGGCGTTTAGAAGTTAGGGTTGGGCTGTGTTGTGGTGATGTGGAGATAGACAGGGTTTAGTGTCTAGGAATGGAAAAGCAAATCCCAAAGAGCATGGAAAATGAAGTGGACACCGCTTCACAACTCAGGGTTCCCGAGCATGGAAAATGTACAGTGGAATCTGCAAAAAATTATCATCGAATTTCTGCACACGCTAAACACCTAAATCCGTAATCCTTAACCCTAAACTCCAAGCGAAATTGATGGCTTTAGGATAGCCTGCTGTAGGTTTTACAATCAAATTGTACTGGTAGACAAAACGAGAACCAAATGGGAAACCATGTGGAAAATGAAAACGAAGCTGGCTGTGTGTGTGTGGGATATATAGTTTATGGGGCTGGTTCAAATACTTTTATGAATGGAAAAGTCATTTGGGCAGAGGAAGGGAAGCTGGGAGTATATATAGCGCTTATATGAGCCATGTAGCGTTTCCGTTCTGGGGCTCCAGGCATAATGAATATCCCAAATCCTCAATCGCGTGGGGGTGGGGCTTCAATGGTACCATCCTAGGATTCTTTGCAGATTGTTGCTTGGGACGACAATAGTTTGACAGCCTTGGACGGGTGGGGTTGGTACACTTGCTCAAGAAAGGACCGGCTCAATAGAGGGACCAAGTAATTTGTAAGATTATATTCCCCCGTAAGTAGATAGAATATGGCTTTGGGTATATTAGAATAAGATCTCCATATACCCCATTTTCTATCTACTTAAGGAGGACTATACATAAGGCAGGACGGCTAAGCCCGTTAATTGGGTACCTCCCTATATCACGCGTACAGAAGCCTCATAATCCCTCCCCTAAACCCTAGAACCTAAACCCTAAACCCTAAACCTAGTATCGATAGTTATTTAGGCTACATCAAGCCAACCGTAGAGGATTAGGATCCTCTGGGTCAGCACCATCGAAGCTTGCATTTTAAGATATTGAAAGAAAATAGGGGGACCCCAATATGGACAAAGATCCTTATTATAGAAACCCCCAAAACTCGGTACCACTAATTTTGGGATGCCCCCGATAATAGCCACAACGGCGTGTTTCTGGTAGCCCCTTCCTCAACAGTAAGCAACGAAGCTTTGAAGCCACCTCTTAACATGCTTACCCGTACTTGGAGGGTCAGGGGGACATAGTCAGTAGGTTAATATTGAGGATACTTAGGGCTATTATCTGGGTTATAGGGATCATTAACCTACTTGCTAAGTCCCCGTGACCCTCCAAGTACCCCATACATCACGTTTGTCCTGGTGCGAACGATTTCCTTTGTAGATCATGGCTTAGACTCAAACACTCCCCGAACAGAGATGTACGTACCAAGATTCGTTTCAACCTTCTACAGGTATCCTGACACCAAGATGTGTGAGGACGCTCAGGGTTTGGTCATTTATTGGCTCGGCTTTCTTCACTCAAAGGGCCTAAACCCTAAACCCTAAACCCTAGTGGCAGCAATCAGCGATCTGTTATTGCGGTACCTTGCATTGGATGCACCTTCAGCCTCAAGAGCATTTGAGCTATAGTCTAAACTCCTTAAAGGGGGATATATAGGGGATTGTATAGGGTACTACTATAAGGGATATTAAGGGGGATACCAGGAGTTTAGACTATAGCTCATTTTGTTTCGGGCTCTTTGGAGCAACGTGTCTGGAGTCCACACGATTTACCTTACTGGTGCTTAAGGGAGAGTGAGGGATATTCACTCCCCCACTCCCCTTAAGCACCAGTAAGTTTAGGGCTTACGCTTCTGAATCGTGACGCCTCTTGGTGTTAGAGGATGATTACCAGGGGTTCGGGGTCAATCAGAAAACCCCCAACAACCTTGTGGCAAGCATTCCCAAAATAGTACATGCCAGTATATGTTCGGGGCTTGTTTTCTTTTGTGGCGATTTCTGGTTTCTATTTCTTTGGGTGTCCTGAGCTCTTGGCAATTCAGGTGGTGTAGCTACTTGAACTTGAAACTACTTGATTTGATACCCCTCAACGAGGACGTGAATTTCATGCTGCAGCTACGGGAAGCCTACGGCCAGCGAGTTGGCTTACACCGGGACCTGGAGGCACGGCTTCTATGCTGGCCGATGGCACCCAGAATTCTAGAGCCTGAGCCCCTAACATGCGGTGCTTTTCAAAGCAACCGTCCAGAATTCTCAGGAGGGACGCCTATGCAATCTGCTTACACTCCCGTCAGTTTGAATTCCCAGTATCCCCCTTAAGACGCCCTATAATACTCTGCTATATAATCCCCTATAATTGCCCCTTTCAGGAGTTCAGACTATAGCTCAAATAGGCTTTGCGGGCATTGGAATTCAGCCACTCCCCCGCTCTCCCTTTAACACCAGTATGTAAGCCTTGATTCGGTGTTCGCGTTTATCTTTCTGGGATGATTTGGTAGTTTCCCAAAATAAGGGGACCCCAAGATAGACCCCAAAATATTACTATCCCTAATAAGGGGACCCCCAAAATGGTACCCCTAATTTTGGGAAACCCCCATTTAAGCTTGCTAACGTCTCGTTGAGTTCCAAGATCCTTTAGGGATTCCGGGTTTGGGTGAGGTCCATGAGTGGCTATCACCGAGGTTGTGAATGGGATAGCAAGAAGTGATAGAGTGATATCCTTTTTTGCAGCATAGCCAGGGTGATTGTAACTCTGCCCCATGCTGGTACAGGAACCCTATTTGAAAGAGCCAGAGTGAAACGGCAGCCGGAAAATTGAGACCAAGTCACGAGGTCACGCAACTTCTGTGTTGCCTCCTGTTTCTAGCTTCAAAAATTCCATGCAGGTTGTTCGCTCTTGTGATGATACTTCATCCTCGCCTAGCTGTTTACATCACGTCGACTATTTGTTCGGTGCGCATGGTATTTATAACTACCTGTGGAACTCCAAAACACTAAGCCCTGTAAGCCCTGTTACTCCCGTATCCCTATACAACGTGTATATCTAGTCTATAACCCTAGTTTTTGTCAGTGGGTTCGAGGCTAGGGCAGCGGTTGGTTCGGCATTGTGTGTTGCGAATTTATCACACACAGGCAAAACCTACCTCTAAACCTCGAGCCCTAACGCCCGAAGTCCTACACCCTACCTACACCCCGAAGCCTAATACTTGACTGCTGCTTGGCGCTTAAACCTTGCTTGCATGGCAACCAAAACCTTGCAAATCGAATCTCTAAGCCCTACTTATCCCAAATCCTACAATACTAGAGTACTACAAGACTAGAATACTATAATACGATCATCCTAGACTAATATAATGCTAGAATAATTTATTGCTATAATGCTATAACAATATAATAATGCAAATATTAAAATACTATGATAATATAATGCTACAATACTATAAAACTATAATACTGTCAAGCTTTGGGAGGTTCCGAAAGAACCCCTAAACAAGCTCCAAAAGAGATTATCATTATTTTGCTATTATTATTATTAGCAGCAGCAGCAGTAGTAGTAGT
>CAJNIZ010043267.1:13842-41297 GCA_905231905.1 Symbiodinium pilosum
CTATCTACTTAAGGGGGACTAAAGATCCGTAAGGTACAACATGGGCCGCGACCCAAATCGCTACCCAGATCCCAGAGCCTTTAGGCCTGAGCGATGGATCCCATTTTCTGCACCAGCACATCATGAGTTTCCTGTTTTTCAGGCAGGGCTCTAGCGGTACTAATCATGGGAATAGAAGTAATAGCACTCATAGTAAGAATAATAGTAAAGATATTATTAATAGCAAAAAGAAGTAATCCTTGGTCTAGGGTTGGGTTCCAGGCTATTGGGGCTTGGGGGTTTCGGGATTCTGGGCTGAGGCATTTTTGGTTGAGACTGAGCATCCTTTGCTGGAGAGCCCTAGTACCTCCTGCCATATGAGCCGGGATACTAGGAGTTTAGACCATAGCTCGTATGCAGGAGTCACTTAAAGCCCATGATATTTTCAAGCTGGGTCTAGCCGAACAAGTAGGCCTTGCCATACTCCAAGCACAAGCCCGCGGGTCTAGGGGTTTAGGGTTTTAGTTTAGGGTTTAGGGTTTAGGGTTGAGTCGTTGTGCACCTGCAGGTAGCCCCTGCGAAGTGCAGGCAAGGGCCTGATTACGTGGACCCCCCCCACCCAGGAATACCACTATTACATGGCAGGGGGTCTGCCTAGTGCATGATGTAATTTAGGGCAGTTTCCATTTTCTTTTCCCTTATCCCAGTATTTCTATATATATATACATATATAACCCCTATGCCCCCTACATAACCCCAATATAATCCCAATAATCCCAATATATAGAGGGCCCCGCATTGCAGCCCCTGGAGGCCGGGCCACGCATATGCTTGGGCATGGACATGGCGACTTGTCATGTACTAGGGTTTAGGGGGTTTAGGGTTAACTTGCGTATTCGAAAAAATGGAACCCATGTTCCAAAAACCTTCCCAGGGTTGGATATCTGATATATTTCTGTAGTTCTCCCTAGTTTGCATGACATGGCGGAAGAGAAGATGCAAGCTATAAGTTCCGCAGATTATGCGTGCATAACGTGATGTGCAGTGCAATTTTGTTTTCTTGCCTTCATTGTTTGGTTCCTATCATGAGTTGCTTTCATGAACCGAAAACAGGAGGCCGATCACCTCAGCCCTAAATAGTCGTTTCCATCTTCTTTTCCATTCTCCCTACATATCCCCAATATACTATAGTAGTTTCCATTATTTTCGATTAGCCCCGGAATCCCTAAACCCTAAGTCCTGACATCTTCAGGCCTTGTTTGAGGCTAAGATTGCAACGGTTGAGCTTCTACGCCATTTGCAATTCGAGCTGAAGCCCGGGCAACAAATTACTTATGGAGACAAGATCACGATGAACATCAAGAACGGTGACAAGGATGAGCTTCTAGTTTGGATCAAGAACCGCTAGCGCTCTCATTTCTGCTCGACTCACTATGCTTTATGCGCAGTAATAGTTTTGAGGACTTGTCATCGTGCTCGTGCTTTTTGATTGTACTCACTTTCTAAGTAATAGGAGTCAGCAGAAGAGCTTGTTCCAGCAGCGGTATGCTTGCATTGGTTTACAGAAGCGTGCATTGGTGCATTCTTCGAAAAAGGTGCCCGGTGCGTGTGTGTGGGATGTTGTTCGCTTCCGTGCAACATCCAGAACAGGATATTAGGAATGTGGGTGGGGATTAACTTCCCGGTTCACATAGGAACTGTTGGTTGAGAAAATTAATCCTGTCAGGCGCTCCCTCTGCAAATTCTGCAACCCATGCATTTCTCATCAGTGAATAGGGAATGCCTCAACTTCGCCGAGCTTTGATACCATTGATATTCAAAATCGTACATGACCCTATGATACCCAGCTCGCACAACCATGAAGGCTAAGGCCGCTACTTGTGACAAGCTTTTCTAGTATTAACAATATCAGGTGCAAGTGACTCATGCAGTTGATGCACTGAGCCCTTCTTGGCTTGAAGCATTCTGCAGAGTAGGATTTCTGAAATCTTAGGAAGGTGGCCGGAACAAGACAAATTTGAGTCTTCCACTTTGTTCGCCGTGACCTGGTTAATACTGATAGTGTTCAGGGTAGTGCTCAGACGAGGCGCTCGTAGAACAAGTG
This sequence comes from Symbiodinium pilosum, assembly GCA_905231905.1. Lineage (NCBI taxonomy): Eukaryota > Dinophyceae > Suessiales > Symbiodiniaceae > Symbiodinium > Symbiodinium pilosum. Next base: position 15,926 of record CAJNIZ010043267.1, read on the forward strand.
AAGTCATCGTCGTACTCGCGAAAGACGATGCCCGAGAATGCTAACGGGTTAAAGGTTTAGGGTTGCAGCAACAGGAAGAAATACGGATCGTAGCAGAATGCTAAATTTCAACCACCAGCAATACCCGCCTACATACAAACCTTCATGAACTGAACATGGTCTTTCTCCTACCTTTGCTTGTATTGTTTCAATTTGGAAAAAATTGGGATCGGCATTTTCTTCAGGGAGCCCTGAAAGTGTTTAGCAGGGACCCCAATGTGGGCGTTTCCCTATTGATGGGGGCTTCAACATGGATCCTAATAGACATTATGGGAACCCTCGAAAAACCTAAGCCCTTTCTTTCCCCTATACAACCCCCCATACCCCTACCGAGCCCTTGTTCAACACTATATATCCTCCTTGGCCCCCCCACCAGTTTTTGGAACCCCAAGCCCTGAACCCTAAACCCAAATCCCCAAACCCTCAACCCTAAACCCCCAACCCTGAACCCTACGCCCTAATCCCCAAACCCTCAACCCTAAACCCTAAACCTTGGGTACTGTCCCCCCTCAATAACAGTTGGAAAATAGATATGATATGGTTATATATAGCCCTTAATAGCACCCCTAATATAGACTGTTACTGGGGGTGGGGCGGTGCCCAACTCTGAACCCTAAACCCTAAATCCTCAACCCTAAATCCTAAATCCTTTAGCCCTAAATCCTAAACCCTAAATCCTAAACCCTAAATCCTAAACCCTAAGCCCAAAATCCTAAACCCTAAACCCTAAACCCTAAAGCCTAAACCCAGGCGCGTCAAAAAAAAAACCCTAAACCCTAAACCCTAAACCCTAAACCCTAAATCCTAAACCCTAAACCCTAAACCCAGGCGCGTCAAAAAAAACCCTAAACCCTAAACCCTAAATCCTAAACCCTAAACCCTAAACGTGTTGGCAAGCTCCAAGGATCGGCCAACTGGTGGTCCAGAGCTTGGAGCCAGCCCCCAAGAAGGCTCCGAGGGATTCAACTAGGGTGTAGGGTTTAGGGTTTGGGGAAGGTTTAGGGTTTAGAGTTTAGGGTTTAGGGTTTGGGGTTTAGGGTTTAGGGTTTGGGATTTAAAGTTTAGGGTTCAGGGTTTAGGGTTTGGGGTTTAAAGTTTAGGGTTTAGAGTTTAGGGTTTAGAGTTTAGGGTTTAGGGTTGGAGTTCGGGGTTTAAAGTTTAGGGTTTAAGGGTCTGGCGTGTAGGATTAAGGGTTAAGCATTTAGGGTTTAGGGTTTAGAGATAGGGGTTTAGGGGGGTATATAGGGGTTATGTAGGGATAATGAAAGAGCAGATGGAAGCTACCATTCAGGGTAGGAATTTGGGATAGAATATCCCAATAATGGAGAACCAAATGGCAAAGAGAATGGACAATGTTTTTGGAACTGGGGCTTGTAAGGATGTATATTGTGTTTAGGGGTTCAGGGGATTTGGGACGAATTTGGGGTCAATTGCCTGCATTTCTGCGCCCTGACATCCAAGCCTGCCCTATATGAGCTAACCCTGAGGGAGGGGGACGTATATTGCTGCAGCATTGAGCGGTTTGGGGGTGCAGGACAGGATTGACGATTTAGGGGTGAAGGGCTCAGTGATAAAGGGGTTGTTGTGATTTTTGCAGGTCGGGGGTTGGGCGTTCGGGAAAGGGATGATGAGGGTCTAGGACTTATGGGCTCAGAGGTTTGGAAAGTTGGGAATTGGGGGGAGTTCTGGTTTCGGTCTGTGGGTTTGAGGCGGAAGTTTCGCGGACCTCAGCTTTCTGTGTTCTATGGCAGTTAACTATCTTCAGGACGCTTGATAGGTTTTGTCTCCTTGACACATTCCTTCCTGACCCTTTTGAGTTCGTTTGCTCCTCCCCAACATGGAGCCCCAGATGCCAGGTTTAGGTTTTTGGGTTAGGGTTTAGGGAGTTTAGGGTTTAGGGTTTAGTTCAGGTGCCTTTGCCTTGGAGACATCACGCTCGTCTGCATGCGTGTATGTTTCTTGTTATCACGCCGCCATGTTACGGCCATTATCGTTCTGCTACTCCGACGCTTTTGTCCACTGCCAGTAGTGTTGCCAGCATCTACCCTTACCCAAGGTAGCATGGAAAAGTTATTAAAAGCTATATACACCCCGATTTAAAAGGACACTAGTCAACTTGTTTAGCCCTACAAGATACCCTGCTACCTGTATGGTGGTGCAGAGCTCACTGGGTCGCTCATGAAACCATAAGCACTAAGCCCTGACACTCTAAACAAGAAGCAGAAAACCCCCAAAGCCCTTCAACCCCCTGACCTTTTTGGGCTTGCATGTTAGTTTGGAGGAGGATCTTAGCTTGTATTGCAGAACTCGTTTGCTTGCTGAACTCGCTGCTGTTCGCGGTTATGTTGCCAAGACCACTTTCTGTATCGGATTCATATTGGGAATCAAAGGTTAGGAATCCTTTTGTGGGACCTTATGAAACGTACTCCCTGCATCCTTTTGCATAATATCTATTAACAATCAGAGTGCCCCAATCCTTCTTCCCCAACTCAACGGCAGTTGATGGAAAGACAATGCCTGATATTGTCTCGGCAGGCAGCATCCAAGTTCGACACCAAGACTTGACATGCATTCGCAAGCAGGCTGTGAACTAGTTCCTTAGAGCTTTACCACCACTACAAAGTTTAGATCAAATGTGTGGAAGTCTGAGTTACTTATCATACGTCATGTTGTGACTCCTTTGCTAGTATGTTGCGGTATGTGTTCTTACTGGTCTTAATGCCTGACTGCAAGCTCCGTGCGCGGCGTCTTAGCATCACACCGGGGCAGGGATTCTTATAGTATTATTAGTATTTCTATAATTATCCTAAGTATGGTTGTTATTACTACTGCTGTTAATACTATTGCTATTACTACTATTGTGATTATTCATATTGCTTATTATTAGGATTATTATTCGTATTCGTATTATTGGGAGAATCACAGCGTCAATCTAGGCCAGTTCTATGTTTATCCTAGACATATATGGTAGTCTCCCGAAATAGGGAGACCCCAATACACACACCCAAAAACTATAATCCTCATTGCCCCCAAAAGGTCCCCCTAATTTTAGGAGACCCTAGCCTATCCTAGCCTAAACCCTAGACCCTGTACGCCCCTATATAACCCCTATATCCACTTTAAAGGATCCATACATAGGGATTATGCCCCTCCATACCTTCAGGTTGTTCTTGAAAGGCTTCTGCTCCCTCTCAGAGTTTAAGGACTCCGTCCGGCAGCCTGCGAAGTCGAACGCGATCCTCGCTAACCTGAGAAGAGGCGCTGCGGTTCCGGCTTCCTGGGTTGCTGTTAAGGGGTTTAGGGTTTAGGGGTGATATAGGGATAATACCCCCAATAATGGGGAATCAAATGGAAAAAGACCATGGAAACAGGGGTTGAGGGTTCCGGGTTGCTGTTAAGGAACATGAATTAGAAACCAGAATGGGTACATGCAGTAATTAGCATGGTTTCCCCAATACAATAAGTTAAGTTAAGGAACAGCAACCCATTTCCTTACCGCTTGTTACTTGTAGTAGGGAGTAAGGGAAACGGAAGCAACATGGAAAGGACTGTAGGGGATGAACCTGGGCCTACTATAGGGATTCATTCCTCCTTTCCCGACTGACATCCAGCAAGTCTCAGGAGACTCTGAAATTTATGGAGTTCAAGGTTCGCTCTGTAGATGAATATCAGAATGTTGATGCCAGCACTAGCATGAAGGCTTACAATAAGTCTACCCAATGTTAACCCTAGTATTGATGGTACTTTTTGTATTCATGTTGGTTAGCAGTCATGGGAGCTGATCGGCCGTTACATTATAACCTTCTTTGCGCTTGGGATGGGGGGTTGGTTGGGGGGATTTAGTAGGGATACTTGTATCCCCAGCAAGCCGCACAACAACCCGGGCTATTCTCATTGTCAGCCAACTCAATCCCGGCAAATCCCAAATGCTCAATAAATTCATAATCCGTTCTATTTTGCAGTACTTACTCAGTTCCCTGACACTCCAAACTAGTAAACCCTCAATGCCAAACCCTAGACCATATTACAAACCTACCTGTCAGGCTGCTCCTGGCAGTGATAAAGGGGCTTTTCAAAAAATGGGTACCCCGGGCTTCCCAGGGTTATTTAGGATCGCAAAGCAGATTATGGGGCACCTAGAAGGGATTCTAGAGAGAATATTTTGAGAAAGCCCAATTTGGGGTGCTTCTGCGAGCCGACGAGTTGACATTTTCCCCAAGACTGCACGTCCCTTAGGGGCAGACCTCGCAGAATCAGCCGCCATATCTGGGGTACGCTTCGGAGGAAGCCCCAAGAATATGGGCTACCTGGTTTGTGTTTCAGGGTTTGGAATTTAGGTTTTGGGTTTGGGGTTTCGCGTTTAACGGGCTTCTGCTCCTGTCGCGAATCTCCGATCTCTGCTTCGGTAGCCTCTGTAGGAGCAGCACAAGTCTGCAGTGCCTTCCCCTGTAATGAACACCCCATTGCCCCCAAGTATTCACTTCTTCCTAGGAGTGCCTGAAATCGAATCACAGGAGGTAGGGGGGGTGTTCAATTAGATGCGGAAGGGCCCAAGGTGTTTGTACAATAGCTTCTCAGACCATTGAGGAGACGTCGAATGCACCCTGCGGAGTAGATGCTCTGACGGCCGCTGAAAAGTGAAGCTCAAGGTTGGGTTTAGGGTTTCGGGGTTTCGGCTTTCGGGTTTAGGGAGTATACATGGATGCCTTCATCTGGTAACTGCTGCTTTTTGTTCTAATCATAGAACCCTTAGTCAGGACCCTGGCTTCTTGTTTGCTGCCACGGTCCTATTCCAGTCCTGTAACAGCGGCAGCGCTGGAATTTGTATTCCCAGAAGAAGACACGCATAAACTTTGCATTCAGGCGGTACCATGGCTTGGACATGGGCTTCAAAGGCGGTCCACTCTCACACGTTCTAGCACATTTGAGATTTAACCCCTTCCACATAGCCACCTTATCTTACTGGTGGTTAGCAGGGAACAGTGGAATGGATCCTTCTGGCAGTCTGTATGTCAGTCTTTTATAAGCCCGTACCAGCTTCTGTTTTCTCACTGTTTGCCCGTGAGTTATGCTCCAGAAGCGCGATGCTGCGAAATGATTGGTTTTGAAGAGCTTTGCTCATGTCATGACGGGCAGGGCACGCAACTAACAGCTGGCACCCAAACACATTTTTCAATGTAGCAGAACATAATATCCTATCATTACATGATGTTCTCTAAGCTGTTATATATCATAGATAGATATTCATCCCGTGAGAAGCGTCAACGTGGAAGAGCTTCAGGACTTGCACATGGGGCCACCACAACAGAGCTGTTCATGAAAGCTAAAAAAGCTCATCTTCAGATGCAAGCCATATGGGGGGTTCCCAAAATTAGGGGTACCATTTTGGGGGTCCCAATGATAAGGATTATCGTATTTTGGGGTCTATATTGGGGTCCCCCTATTTAGGGAAACTACCAGATGTCAATGCTGTTTCCAGAAGGAGCGTCGCTCCTCATTGTTATAGGTTTCTATGCCGTATATATTGTTCTGAGATTAGTATTCCTATTACGAGTAGATTCTTTAGTATCATTTTTTTTCCCATTGTATTGTTTGACTTATATACATATATACACTCCATGCCATCTGATGGCCAAGCGGCGCCACGCTCTTCTTCTGCTGCTGAAGCCTCAGTTGGAATTTCAACAATGAGAGAGGGGTTCTATTTGAGGGCCTGCACTATGTTGACCATACCATGCTTCTTGGGTTCGGGGGCCCTCACAGCCGGAAACTGCCGTAGCTTCTCGAGCCAGCGGGACCAGTGCCTAGCAAGTACGACCTGTGCTTCTCTATACTCTAGGCCGTAAGCCCTGAACTCCATACACTGGGCTAGTACACCACCCGCTAAGATATATGAATAGTATGAAAGGACCCCATTATCCTGACCGTTCTCTGTTGTAGTCCATATCAGTAGGTGTGATACATTTGGAATTCTCACCCTAATTTGCGTTGCAGAGCTTAGCCTTCATGTGGCAAGGAGCTCGACTTTGGCTTCAGCGGATGAGCAGGTGATCCTCCAGGCACAATCAATTTCTGAGGTGTAGGTTTAGATCTTAGGAATGGGTTGTTAAAGATGTGCTTGCCGTTTAGTTCTGTTTATGCGTCATGAAGGTGCTTGGGCAGCTACCCAGGTGTGGTTCCTGTTTTGGGGTTGATATGGGCATACCTGCATGGGTGTTTGTCACAGTTTGCGGTGCCTTTCAGGTCCTGCTTAGGAAGCACCAGCATGCTGATGTCTCCCGAGATGCAAAAGGTTAGGTCGGAGAAAGTGGGGTTGTGTAGGAGTCTGCTGAGTTTTTCAGCGCTTCAGGAAGGTGCAGAATAAGCCTACATTGCGAGGAGAGGGCGCTGGGGGGGGTGGGTCCAGCCTTACAGTCATGCACAGGCTAGGTACATGGCGATGCCATCCCATGTCAGATGTGTGAGTTTCCACATGATTGCGAATCATTGCAGACTTACTGAGCACGCCAAAAGTGACATCCGATGCTACTAGGCATGGAGTCTGCATGGATGGAATCCTGCAGCATTTAGTATATTAGGGGTATATTGGGGTTATATTGGGTTTATTTTGGGGTTATATTGGGTTTATATTGGGTTTATATAGGGATAATGGAAAAGAAAATGGAAACTACGTGTATTGGGAATCTGAAGGTCTAAGTTGTGCAGGGTTTCCACCATCCCTTGTGACATATGTTTGCATCAGCTCAGCCTTGACAGGCACCATGGTATTTCGATTGTTCCAACCATCCGGCCTGCAACCCAGAATGTTTTAGATTAGTATTATTACTATTACCCTTATTTTTCTGATTACTGTTATTATTATTATTACTATTATTAAAAATTCTTATTACTGTTATCACTATTATTAGAATATTATTATTACTATGGTTACTATTAGCCCCGCAAATGGTGTGTCCGCACGCGTGTGCATTGCAGCAGGTTTTAGCGCTTAACCACTTCGCAAGGCTGTTTTGTTCAATGTGAGCCCAGTATGTGGTAGTTTTACAGGAACAGGGGGGCCCCATATATCCCTCCCTATAATATCCTGATATAACCCCTATAACACTGATGAAAGGTGCCCCTAATTTCGGGAAACCGCAATGTGTCGCTGCCAAGGAGTGGAGCCGATTCCGCGAGCGCTTCGCGGAATTCCGGAAGCTCTACTATGCAGCCGATCGCGATGAACAAGAGATTTTCCAGCGAATGCAGCAGGCATAAATGTCCCAAAGGGAGTGTACGCAAATCATTGTTCCAGTGGTCCCTTTGGTGGTCCCAATCCTTGCACATTTGGACGGCTTTTGCGTGGCATGTTGCCATGCAGTCATCTTGGTGTGGAGGGTTGCACGCTGTTATCCTGATTGTTGTATTAATAGCATGTTTCTTTATCTCATTATTTCGTTTGGAAATTGGATCGTATTTCAGCCAAATTCATATTGTTGTGTTGCGGCATTTCATTAGCATTGCCATGCGGTGTATTTCGCAAACAGCTTTATGAGTGCTATGAACGTACATTCACGTGCACTGCTAAGTGCGATCCACCAAGCCCGTACCTTACGTATAAGACTACAAACCTAAATTTCAGCTTAATCTTCTATCACTGATTTTCGGCCCCTATGCTCAAAAGCCTAAACCCTAAAAGTGGATGTTCAGAGTGTGGTGCCTTTAACCAAGGCTCCCGCAGCCAATGACTTGCAGTTCAAAAGGTGCGCACGGGTGGTATAACGAAAAAACCCTACATACTGCTGCAGGTTCTCAGTGAGGCCAATGACTTGGGCCGTCGCTACGAACCTACTTTCGTGCTGCCCTTGGGCAATCTAGGGGCCTAGAGTTTTAGGAGGTTCCGCTAGGGTGTAGGAATAGCCCAAGTGGAATAGAAGCATGAAATGTCAACTGGGGCTATATGGAGCTTTGAAGAGATAGCTACCCATATCATGGTCCTGGATTCCTCGATTCCTCGTATGCTTATGGTGTAGGGTACTTCAAATCGATCTCAAAGTTATTTTGTTGTTGCTCAGGCCCCGACGATAGGCTGGGCAGGTGTGCTTTGTTGTGTGCTTTCCTACGGTTTCCTAATCTCTGCCTGGGTCATATCATTCTTTGATCGGGGCCCGTCCTTCAAGGGGGGCGCGGTAGCTCTTTAATCCCTAGGGAACCCCAGCCTCCGTTTCTTCTTCCATCTTTTGCCACTTGATTCTCTATTGTACCAAAATTTATCCCTGCTATCTAGTCCAATCCCAAGTCATCATGCCCATGTTGCATGTTTTTTCTGCTTGGCAGAGCCAGTGGCAGCCAAAGGTCAAGTATGCCAGTGAATGGTCCGTCTTTCACCTCTGTAATCCGGAACGCCTTCACGAAGTTCCTGAGGACTCTGCCACATGAAAAGTTGCATGTCTTCGGTTGGTTTGTCAGCTAAATGGTAGTGTTCGGGATTAAGTTATTACCTACCAACATTATGTTGTATGCTTATAGTATAGCGGACCTGACAACAGACCGCAAAACAGAATTGGTATTTACTGGGACCCCTATAGTAAGTAGCTTGAAAGTGCAACTGGCAGTGCTACTCTGGTCGTTCTGGTTGTTGCTGACAGTGACTTTGACAGGTATTCTCATCAGCATGCTCAGGCTACTCGGAATAGTCCATATCATTTTCCATCTTCTTTTCCATGTGATTCTCAGTTTTCGAGGTAACATCTCTAACCCCCTTATATCCCTAAATAGTAGTTTCCATTTACTTTCCACTTTGGTGCCCGACTTTTTGAAGCAACCCTACGACTCCCTTCATCTCATAGTGTGCACTCCACCTGTGTCGCAGGGCATGGTGCCTGATGCAGTGTCCATGTGCAGGGTGGTCTTCAGTGCCAGAGTGCGAGATTTTGGGAGAATGTGCTTACATGCGAAAGATATTCACACATACCGCGGCCCCAAAATAGCCAAATAGAAGCACGAAATCCAGAACAACAGCCCGAAAGGGCATTATTCTGCGTACTGTTGGGGTTGAGGTATTCACGGAAACTCCTTAAAGGGGCGAACTACTATAGGGGTTATTGAGGGGGATACCAGGTGTTTAGGCTATGGTGCACAACAGATCTGGCACCCAGATCCCTGCGAAGGAAATTTCTGTACTTCTGGTGAGGGAAGACTTATTGGGTATGTTGCCTTGACAGGGGGTCTTATGCCTTTACGCGGTTCTGGCGTGATAGGCGGCACCGATTTCAGTTTGAGATGCCGCTTTACATGGTGAAAGGAAGTAATGAAGATCAAAGACTTTAAGTTTGTACCCTTAATGTTTGTAACCCTAGGTTTTGGGTCCCCAATACCCTTATTAAGGGCCATATTCCATGGTTTAGGGTCCCCAAACCCAAGGGTCCAAACCCTAAGGGTGCAAAGGAAAACTCCCTGAGAAGAAGTGGGACAAAATTCTGCAAAGGATCCCGGTATGACCTTCGGCTTTTCATGAGTTAGGCTGCCACCATGAACATTGTTCACATGATACGTGGACCTGCCACCCTGTAATAGTGACGGTAAGGAGCGATAAGGATTATACTAGGATCCTATTCTTTTCTTGTTATACCACTTCTGCAGGGTGGGGTCCTCCTCAATGATACCAAATAGTAGTTTCCATTCTATTTTCCAGTATCCCTATGCAACCTCCATGTTATACCACTTTTGCAGGGTGGGGGGTCCTCCTGATTCATATGTTTCGTCTAAGATGCACAGAGCAAGTCCGCAGGATCTCCAGTTGAATTTTTGCTTCTACGGGTTCGCGACCGTTCAGTGGCAGCTCGGCAAAAGGATCCTGTGGTTACTGCAGATAGTAGTGTTTAGGGTTTCGAGTTTAGGGTTTAGTGTTTAGGGGGTAGGGTTTAGGTTTAGGGGAGGGCACTGGCGCCAGTATTTGATGTGTCTGGTCTCTTCCAGCATACCAAGCTCCATGGATGTTTCCATGAAAAGGAGGTGAATCCTTATTTGTTGGGGCTCTGCAAGAGGCGCCCTCCCATTTATTGGAAAGCCTAAATCTTCTTAAATGACCCTGTGCGCGCTACAAATCTTTCAGAGGGACCCTTGCATCGTCACGTCAGCCAAGGCTAGGGTTATTTGGCCACCAGCACTTCGGCAATGTGCCTGGCATGGCAGAGTGGGCGCGCAACGCTTGGGGTACCTTGGTTCGCGCATGCTTTCAATTGCTAGACTGTGAGAGAACTTTCTGGGAAAAAACGCAAATAGATTTTCCCCAAACTGGGGATCCCCCTATGTGCCCCAACATAATTATAATACTTGTTATGGGAAGCTCCAACAAGTAGGGACCTCTCCCTTCATGAGCAGAGGCTTCCTGAATGATGCGTCAAAGTTTAACGCTATGCACTTCTTGGAGCCTTGGCTGCCTGTACTTGGAGGCCCATGGGACTTAGTAACTACTTTTAACTAGGCTTATAACCCTACTTCTAATCCCCCTAAATGGGCTTATAGGGGTTACCCCAGTTATAAGTAGGGTTATAATCCCAGTTCTAGGTAGTTACTAAGTCCCATGGGCCTCCAAATAGTGCACGCAGAATTGTCAGCCAGCATCTGGCCAGCCGAACTCTAAGCTGTGTGGTTGGCCTGAAGATGACCCCTATATACTCGCTAGGGAGACAGGGAGACTCTAGAATCTCCTTCTGATCCTCACATATTCCTGGGGCTCCTGATCTATTTTGAGAAGCCTAAGGAAAGCTCTGGATGGCATGTGAAGATGGTGGAGATGGCAAAAGCCCTCAGCAACATGTTTGTGGGCAGCAGTGGGTACAGGCACGGTTGCAGGAGTTCAGGGGATATTCAGTTTGGGGTTTGCCACCAGTACCAATACCATTACCGCTGCCGCTACCATACAGTACTGTTGCCACGTCCGCGGCACGACTTCGCCCACCGCAACGCCGACCACCACGACCACAACGTCGACGGCGACCACAAAGAGAAACAACTGCCATGACGACCACGACGACCACTGGCGCCGCTGACACTGCCACCCCCATATGGCCACCCCCACCGCCAAGGACACCGCACTTCCACTGGCAGGCCACTACTCGACCTCCACTACCGCTAGCACTGCAGCGTAGCAGGACCAGTATCTTCATGATGGCTGCTGCAATTAGTGCTCTGCTCTGCTTCAGGGTCTCCCGCGACGCTGCGCTGCCCGCGGCATTGCGGATTCCAGACCTGGTGGTCCGCAGGAGCTTTAAAGTAGTCTTTACTCCTTGGGATGAAGGGAGTCTTGCACCATCTTGAGCACCCTAGAGCGCAGCAACTACAGTATAATGGGGTTCCGGAGTGGTGTAAAATTTTCTGAATCCAAGGTAGGTTTGGCAGAAGACTCCCTTCATGTAAAGGAGTGTTTACGGCTTTAGGTTTGTTGGGGTTCAACTTGGGGTTATCAAAGCCTACCGGAAGGGCTCAGGCTTTTTGGTTGGGGCTTAGAGTCAGGGCTCAGTAGCTTTGGAATTATGACGTCAATGCACTTGATATTCACGTGAGGAATCACTTGTCGCCACGGCAGTCTCAACAACGCTATGCCTGAATCGTAAACCCTTACCTACAAAACTCGACACCCCCCCCCCAACTAACCTTTACCTACAAAATCTTACAAACTCGCCCCCCGACAAACCCTAAACCCTAAACCCTAAACCCATCACCTACAAAATCCTACAAACTTCGCCCCCCAACCCCTAACCTTCAGCCCAAGGCCACGCCAAAACCCCTGCATCCCTGGAAAGGACTCCGGTTCACACCCGGCTCCTTGGATGCAAAGGGGATGCGGGAAGTTTCCCAAAACTCAGTGCAGACTTGGGGGGTTCCTAAAATTAGGGGTACCATTTTGGGGGTCCCAATAATCAGGATTATAGTATTTTGGGGTCTATATTGGGGTCCCCTTATTTAGGGAAACTACCACTTCCCGCTGATGATTACTGCTGTACTTATTGCTGTTTACCATTACTATTACTATTTCTATTACTATTAGTATTATTATTACTATTATTATTACTATTACTATTATTATTACTATTACTATTCCTAGTATTCTCATTATTATTATGTTGTCATACAATTAGTATGTGAAGGTCATTGCGAGAGATTAGGCTTGTGTAAGGATCAGCGATGCTGCGGGAATCATGTGGGGGACGTAATGGAAGTTTCGAGCTGTACTGTTTCTCCAAATTCGACGTGTCTCAGAGTTTATCTATCCCAGTTTTGGGAATTACTCTTGTGCCGATCAGCGCTGAATCTGATTTCAAAGCTGTATGGTGAGGTTTCCAGATGTCCGTCGCTTGAAGGCTGTTGCCATCTCGCAACCTGGAATGCAAAATAGTAATGACAATAACAAGAGTCATAAGAATACCAACAATATCAATATTCCCAATCGCAACAGTATTGTAACAATAGTAAGAAGATTATTAACAAACGTCTTTCCTGAAATTGCAGAAGGGACTGGTTGTTGGCAACCCTGCATAGTATGTTCCAATTGGTTTCCATTACCCGTATAAAGCCACACATTGAGCCCTGTATATCCACCGTATTCAGAACGAGGTTCATCTTGGATTGTTGTGGACGTTTTGCAACTTCTGCAGCTTTGCATGTGAGATCCGTTGGACAGGGCAGATGGATGAAATCTTCTGTTGTCTTTGCCCTAACCTGCGGGTGGTTCGGCGAGGTATCACACAGCGTTGCTGCGCGAGCCCCTGTCGTTCTGGTATCTCGGTGGCAACTTGCGAAGCGCAGGGAATCTGGTTGGCATGAGTGTCATATGCAAGGTTTTGCGTACATGCGACGCTCTACTATCATTACTATGATTTTGTGATACTTTATTTTTATTCGCATTATCATTATTATTATTGTTATTACTATCAGGCAGCACATGCTCAGTCATCTCTTTGAAGTGGATGCCACCTTGCACATACTCGATGCGACCGCCAGAACGTCAGAGGACTGGCAGAAGCCATTTTCAGTACTAAATGTGATAAGGATAATAGTAATAGTAGTAGTAATAGTAATAGTAATAGTAATAGTAATAGTAATAGTAGTAGTAATAGTAATAATGATAGGAAGTCTGCTGCTTTCCTGGAAGTTGAAGTTTGGACCTGGGTTCCAGAGAAGAATGCTGAAGCATCAAGGGACAGTAGTAATCATGAACCCTAAACCCTAAACCCTAAACCCTTAACCCTAAACCCTAAACCCGAAACCCTAAACCCCATATAGTAATCATGACAAAGCTGGTGACTGGGGATGCAACAGGCCACAGCAGTCCAACTAGTCAGACAAATAACACTTGAGTAGTATTTTATTTGGGGATTCTATGGTACTCAATATAGAGTAAGATATATCCTCCTTTTGGGTATAGTATCTTGCATAAGGAATACAATCTTACTAGGTTCAACCATCAAAAAAACACTACTCACTTTTCGTAAAATCGCTAGCAGTGCAAGCAGAGAGCTCACAGGATGTGGCGCGGTTGCACACGCATTGCCGCTTCATTGACACGCCCTCAGCCATGAACAGCAGTCATGTGTACGGTTAGTACGAACTCGACACGCTACAGCCCAACCCCCGAAGCAGAAGTTGTCAAGATTTGAAAGCGGAAAGGGTGTATGTAACCCTAGGTGCATCAGTTTCCATCTTAACCACCATGTAACCCCAGTTTCCATTTTAATTTCCAATGTGTTTTCCATCTGATTCACCATTATTGGGGGCTGTCTATGTGTCATGTGAACTTGACCGACTTTTTAGGAATGTGCCAGCCGGTATGTTCCGGCTGCCTTGTTGCCATCTTAAACACGAAGAATTGAATACAAGAAGTTCCACACAGCCTCGTTACACCCAACTATCCTTGGTCTTACTATTACACTCCTTTTATTCCGCCATATGAGCTATAGTCTAAACTCCTTAAGAGGGGGTTATATAGGGGATTATGTGGGGGACTATTATAGGGTTTTTAAGGGGGATACTAGGAGTTTAGACTATAGCTCATATAGCCATTTTCCTAAGTACTACACCCAGCAGGCCCGGCGTGGGTAGTTGTCGTTGTTCCTTTGAATCACTTAGGGCGGAAACTGGTGTGGTACAGATGAACGACTGCTGGAGCTGAACGAGCTCTTTGAGGACCTTTCTTCTTGCTTCCGCGTCTCATTCCCACTGCTTGGGAAGATCGTAAACCCTAAACCCCAAACCCTAAACCCTAAACTCTAAAAACTCTCAACCCTAAACCGGGTTTTCTAGGAAATCACCCCTGGAACCGTGCTTTGGACCCAACACCAAACTGATGGAGTCTGGTCATTTAGAAATCCCATTCAGGGTTGAGGGTTTTTAGGGTTTAGGGTTTAGGGTTTAGGGATTGAAGACCTAGATTCATGGAAGCCCCCATAAACCCTATATTACCCCTATTATACATACCCTATATAATATAGTAGTGTCCATTTTCTTTTCCATCATCCCCTACATAACCCCAATACACCCTACACCCTATATAACCCCTATACTGTAGTTTCCATTTTCTTTTCCATTATCCCTTATATAACCCCTATAATCCCTGTAGTTTCCATTTTCTTTTACATGATCCCCTATGTGTAACCCCTCCTACAAGCCCGCTTGCCTACGAGCTCAGATTGTAAGCTTTAGCTTTCCAGGAGGTCGTGTTGGACTGTCACACCGGAGATCACAAGGCCCCATGGGGGTAATGTAAGGGTTATATGGGGATAATGGAAAATAAGATGGAAACTACTACATTATGTATGGGTTATATAGGGGTTAAGGGGTTTACTAGTTGCTGGAACTTCAGGAAGTTCTCTGTCACTGTAGGGGATCCTTATCATCGTCATGGTAAGTGATGATTCCTATTGTCTAAGGGTACAAAGCCTGAACCTCACTGTCCGAAGCGCGCTCCTTGGGTCTCTGAGTGAAGGCGCGGCACCACTTCCTGAGATCTGCGACGCAGAAGCAACTGGCAAGCTGCGTTGATTGTTGCGCAGGTTGTATTAGACTATTTGAGCGAGAAAGTCCGGCATTGCTCCTCATATCCCTGTCCCTTTGGGCTTTTAGATCTGAGCTGTTTGCATGGGCGGAAGTTAGAGGGAAACGAGGCTGGTAAAAGCGCTCAGCATGGAACCGAGCAAGTGCTTCCGATCATCGTTCTCTAAGGCACGCGAGTATCACGACCGATTTGTGCGGCTAATGGGCAATGATCCCCAGCTGCTTTCTGCTGATGCTTGGTCATGAATTTGGAGTTTCTCAAAATACTGCTGCAGGAGGACCCTGTAGTCCCTGTGCAGTCGCCGTATATGCCCCGGCAGATGTGTTTTTAAGGAACCCCTCTTGGAACATAAGCCCTATACTACCCCTATATATACACCCTATAATACTATAGAAGTGCCCATTTTCTTTTCCATTATCCCCTATGTGACTCCAATATACCCTAAACCCTAAACAATATATAACCCCTTTCCAGTAGTTTCCATTTTCTTTTCCATCCTCCCCTATATGACCCCTATATAACTCTGCTCTTATATAACCACTATAATCACTGTAGTTTTCATTTTCCTTGCCATTACTCAAATATATTGAACATAGGGTTTCTTTGCCACAAGGGGCTTGAAGGTTCCTAGCGCACATCGGTCGAAGTAACTAGGGAAATGGACAAGAAAATGCAAACTACTTTAATGGGTTTATGGTTTAGAGTTTGATGTTTAGGGTTGTGGTTATATAGGGCCAATGGAAAAGAAGATGGAAACTACTATAGTACATTGGGGATGTTCTGGGATAATGGAAGAGAAAATGGAAACTAGTATAGTATATGGGTGTTGTATAGGGATAATGGAAGAGAACATGGTAACTACTATTTAGGGTTTAGGGTTTCTACAATACCACGTACTGTGTCTTTGACTTTTCTTTGCAAGCTCATGCGGATTGTGGTTGCCAACTTCTATGTTGGAGCAGCAAAGGCCAGCAAAAAGTTTGATCACATCATTCAAAGCAATATTAACCATGATAATGGCAATTCTCATGGCCTGCAAATACTGGGTTGCTGTTAAGGAACTTAAATTAAGTTACTATATTGGGGGAACCCTACTATTTACTATATATACCCATTATGGTAACTTAATTTAACTTCCTTAACAGCAACCCAGAATACCTTCAAATCAAGGATCTCTTCATGTGCGGGGAGCCGGTTCTTTTCTGCCGGCTCTTGTCGCATTTTGGCCGACCTGCGACGGCCTCAGCCGACCAAAGCTCTCTGTGGTACGCGGTTTAGGGTTTAGGGTTTATAGGAATGCTGGCCCCCTGAAATTAGCTATAGTCTAAACTCCTTCAAGGGGTTTATATAGGAGATGACTGTAGGGGTTAGTAAGGGGGCTGCTTGGAATTTAGACTCGGGCTCAAATGATTTGGGACGCCTTCTTCATTTCTGAGGACACTTCTGGTTCTTACAAGTGGTATTGATGTTTTTCACATTGGGCATTTAATGTTTGTCTGCCCGTGGTTTCTGACCCTCCTGCTCAGATGATTTTCGACGAGGATCAGAAGAGTTCTTGCAGATAGATATGGGGGTTTCCCAAAAGAAGGGGTACCTTTTTGGGGGCAATAAGGATGAAAGTATTTTGGGGTTTATATCGGGTCCTCTTATTTTTGGGAAACTACCATATTTCAGAGGGGTGCCCTAAACCCTAAAGCCTAAACCCCAAACCCTAAACCCTAAACCCCAAACCCTAAACCCAAAACCCATGGGGCAGGTTTCAGTTTGCCTGAACCAAGGTGATTGGATACATTTCAACGCCCATCTCTGTGTACGTGCGCTTCTTAGAGCCTGAGAGTCTCTCTGAGGAAGCATGGGGGGCTGCCAAACCCCTAAACCCTAAACCCTAGACCCTAAACCTTCAGGGAATCCTGGAAGATGGCGTGCCCATGGGTGGAAACTGTTGGGTGGTTTGGATTCTTTTTCAAAGCATCCTTCCACAGACAAACAAAGATCGTCGCCAAGAGAACCTGTAATTTTCATGTGCGGGTTGCTCACCAAAGGCGGCCTCAAGGGACTGTAGGTATCTATGAGAGTTGCCAGGGGATACTGTTGATGGATGAAATCTTGCACTACCTAGGGGTCTTAGGACTTTAGGAAGTGCAAGATTTCCTCCATCAATAGTATGGGTGCCTCACATCGAACAAATACATCGAAAAGACGCTGAAAAGCTGCTCACATTTTGGGGTGCGTAAGATGGTGTAGGTCTTTCTCCATCCACGCTGCATAACCCGAGGTTCGGGCCGAAGATCGGTCTGAGTGGTACCAGCAGTTCTATGCCACTCTGCCTTGAAGTGGCCAGGCCTCTGATATCACCTTAAAATATCATCATATTCCATTCTACCGACCCCCGAAAGTTTCCAAGATTTTGAGAAACCCTTCAAACCTTCAGATAACCTTGTGGTTGTCCTGCAAGAAGGTTGAGAGCGATGGCATGCCTAAAGGTTGCCTTTCGTGTTAAGTGCAGAATGAAAGGTGATTGAGGGTATGACAGGGGCGAGCAGTTCTTAGAGGTGCGGAGAGTCGTTCCGTGTGGCCTTATGCTAGCATTTGGAATGCAAGTTCTTGTCTGCAGAGATATGTTCTGCAAAGGAAATGGCCTTGGACGAGCGGCATATCTTTGCTGCCACCACGCCGCTTTTTGCCGAGTGGGTTGCGCCCTTTGGCTATGTCATGGAAGTTAGGAAGTTGCAACGAAATGGTGTCTGCTTTGCAAGTGCATCAGCAAATCAGTGCATTTGCTGCTCCAGCGGTCATGATGCAAGGTATGGCACTGGCATATCGTTGCCGGTCATTCGACCCATGTGTACATATACCGAGGCGGGCACAGCGTCTTTGAATATTGAAGCTGAAGATTAACACATGCATTGTTGAAGATTGCGGGCATGCTTTGGGTTCCTGGCTTTCACCAATGGCTGTGAATGATTTTGGTATGACACACGTTCGCAAGTCATCTTACAGACATGGCAGCAACACACCTTGGCGGCCTTCGGGCAGCGCTATACCACACAATCCCGAGTGCAATTCCATCGGCTTCACATTATAAATTTCCTGAGCAGCCAGCGCATCTAGCACCTTTTAAGAGCTGCTATCTACTACAAAGTAACCTGACACAAACGCACTAGCATCTTTGCACTTGAGCAAATTGTTTCGACTGTCCTGGAAGGCAACATACTGGCCAAAGAGAGCGCAGGCAGGCCTTGCTTCCTGACTGTGTAGACACTCTTCACCCAGACCCCCTACCCCATTAGGGTGCAGGGTTTAGGGTTCATTACTACATTGGGGAAACTAGGGGATTATTAGGGGGTTTCATTTTTTGGATCCTTTAGGGGGTCTGGGAATTTGCCGTGTCCGAGAAGACGGCACAGCCGAAGTTGGATTTTGTTAACATGAACCCTTATATGAGCCATTGCCTAAATTCCTAGTATCCCCCTTAATAACCCCTATAGTAGTCCCCTATATAATCCCTTATAACCCCGCCTTAAGGAGTTTTGACTATAGCTCATATAATGCCAACCCGAACCATCAGAAAATCATCGTTGATTTCAGAGTGTGCGAGGGTGCCCTGATTTAGGGGTTTAGGGTTTAGGGTTTAGGCCCTTAAGCCCGAAACACAGGAGGTGCTGCTCCTGCGAACAATTAGCTTGTTCTGGGACACAGAGCCTCGGTCGCAGAAATCCCCAAAACCCTAAACCATATTAGCCACAGCAGTTCAACACATGGGGGCGACTGAAGACTATGGATTTGTGGGGTGTCTATACGGAATTTCCCAAAATTAGGGGTTCTGTTTTGGGGGTCCCTATAGTGAAGATCATATAGCACTTGGGGGTCTATTTTCGGCCCCCGTATACGTGGAAACTGTCGTATCACACCTGCTACATTAGTTGGGGGCGCGGGGTCCGCAACTTGAAAGGATGCCCATGCTTGGCTTTCTGATGTGAGAGTTTCACAAAACCCTAACCCTAAACCCACCAAATATGTCCCCAGAATCCCCCCATGGCTCCCTCTTTTGCAAATCCCCCCAAGTCTGGTTGAAGGAGTGTGTCCTGAACTATTTCGCTCGTGCCTATGCAGGCAATGCTACTTTCCTGGCAGCAACATGGTAGTTTCCCAAAATAGGGGGGACCCCAAGATAGACCCTAATACATTGTAATTCTTATTGTTGGGACCCCCAAAAAGTGTAATGACCCCTAATTCTGGCAAACCTCCAGATAACAGGCGTCATGTATGTAGAGGTTCCTTAAAGCAGCCCAGACAACCTCTTTTTGTCACTAGCTTGGTCATCTTTCTTTCATTTTGGTTGCTGGATCCTTCAAGTGTGGCAAATACACCCCAAAAGAGTGCGCATTCTTTGCGAGGAGTTGGTTTTCAGCTGTTTGGCCCTAATCCTTCGCTCAAAACTGTTAGGGTCTTCAGATGCTGCCCATGTAGTGACAGTGCAAGGATTAATCTGGCAGGAGGCAGCAAGCCAAGCGTCATAACTTCTGACAAGAGGGTTTAGGCTTAGCCTTCTTTGCTTGCCACGTCTTGTGCTCCTTCTCACGTTTTTCTGGGTTTTCGGAACCCTTATACTCCACCCAGATCCGGTCGCCTTAAGCGCTAAACCCCAAAACCCAAAGCCCAAACCCTGAACCCTTATCCCCCCAAAGTCCCCAAAATGATCGCTAGAACCCAACACCCCAAACCCTAAAGGGCTACTTCTCAAAATGCTCCCAACAGAATCCCGGATAGGACCTATCATCCCCTTAAAACCTATTTATTCCCTGGGTCCTTGGAGGACATCCATCTTGAGAAGCTCCCAGATATCCAATTGCTCCCCCAAAATCCTCTGATCCCTTGGTCACCCCCCAAAGCCGCAACAGGGGTTCAGGGTTTGGGCTTTGGGTTTAGGGTTTGCGAAAATTGAAGGTCAATTCTTTAGGGGTTCCCAGAGCAAGGATTGTAGAATTTTGGTGGGGTTTATATTGGATTCTCCTCTTCATGGAAACCACATACCCCCCATAACCCTCAAACCCTAAACAGCTGAACATCCCCTCATTCCCCTTCAGACTCATCAGCATCTCCAACGCTAAGCTTCCGAGAGTCCGCCAGCCTTTCCGAGCTGCCTTGGCTGCAAAGATCTCAAGGGTTTAGGGTTTAGGGTTTAGGGAACTGGGTCAGGTTTGAAGCATAGCAAGTATTTTCTATTGCCCTTAATCCCTATGTAATCCCTACACCTATCTTGGGGAAGACAGAAGGATTGTGGGTTTTAGGATTTGGGGTGTAGGACCCTAGGGCTGTAAAGTTTTCGGACTCCAGGACGTTGGGTCCAGGGTCGATTAGGATGTAGGGTCAAATGTTTGGGGCTAGGGTGCTGCAAGTGGGTCCGTGCCCTAGCAAGGGCTTAGGACTGTAGGCTGTATGGTCAGGATCCGTGGGTGTTTTGATGGAGAACTCCCCTGCTATGCCCTACAAAAAATTGTGCGATCTATATCTGAACTTGGGAGACACCAACCGGGCAGGATTGTACAAGTTCCACATCGGGACCATGCTCTCTGCTCTTGGCAAAGGGCAAGGGCTACAGGGGGTGAGACACAACGACAGAACCAGGGGTAAAAGTCGTCAGGGTGAAGTCATGGTGGGTGTTCGAAACAATGCTAATAAGATGGACTATGCAAATTTGAAGGTGTGTTCTGCCAGAAGGAACTTTTGTTCTAGGCTAGAGTATACATACAGTAGGAGCTAACACATAGCTTTATCAAGTCTTTCTGTTGGCATTGCCTCTCGGAGCAAGCGCTGACAACAGGAGCTCTCAATCATTGCCCCCTGCCTCTTTCCCTGGGATCATCCGCAGCAGTCAAGCTGAGGGAGGCGGAGTGATTGCTGGGCATCTCTTCCCAGACCACCTAACGGATCCAAAAAATGGAACCCCCTAATAATCCCCTAGTTTCCCCAAAGTGTAGTAATGGGCTCATATTAAGAGGGGGTTTCCCTTTTCTGGATCCTTTAGGGGGTCTGGGTTAAGATAAATATGCCCCTTATAGAACCCTATATACCCCTTATAGAACCCTATAAACCCTTATAGAACCCTATATACCCCTTATAGAACCCTATATGATTTCCGCAAGGAAGGAGCGGATGGGCTACAGCGCCTTCTCGGAGTTTTTGGCTGCCGCTTCGTCACAAGTATTATCTACTTCTTGATTCACAGCAGTAGTGTTGTATTTGGGGATACTATGGTACCCAAGGTGCAGAGAGCATAATCTTACTAGGTTCAACCATCTACACCGAACCCTAAACCCAATAATCTTACTAGGTTCTACCACCCCAAAAAAGCACTACTCACATACGAGTTCTGCCTGCCATGAGATTTGCAAGGTATAATGGGATTCTATAGGGGATTATATAGGGATGATGTAGGGGTGATATACGGGTCTTCTGGGTTATATAGGCATTAGATGGGTATAGTGTGGTCAGAACGCCATCTGTAGGTTGCACGTAGGTCTTCCATCGCTGACGCGTCAGTCACATTCTGCGACCGTCCAATTCTCGCCTTGTCTAAAACTTCCTGGCTCTCAGTAGGGAATAAGGGAATATAGGGTTTAGGGTTTAGGGTTTAGGCCCTATACATCCCCCTATTCCCTACTGATCCCCATTAAGAAAAACTTGTGCCAAGGCCGTGATATATCCATACAGCCCAAGCCAGTTCTGGTTCTATGAGCCCCGTCCTGAGCTTGTTGCGCAAAGGCTGCAGGGCAGTGTATTCTGGGTTGGTTTTGGGGAATTTCATTGAAGCTACCATATTATGGCAATAAAGTAAAATAGTCGGGCTTCCTTAGTCTAGTAATTTAATTTAATTTCCGTAACATCAAGCCAGTTTTTGAGTGCCTGGTTGTGTGCCAACCCTGTCAGGTTGTATGCCATGGGTGTTCCGATCTACATGCCCTCGCGCGACACGCTGCCTCTCTACGTGAGTCAGGAGCGCTGTGCAGAAAGCCTGCCTTGCAAAGGCTTATACTGTGGATGGGGTTTAGGGTTTAGGGGTTT
Source organism: Symbiodinium pilosum (assembly GCA_905231905.1). Lineage (NCBI taxonomy): Eukaryota > Dinophyceae > Suessiales > Symbiodiniaceae > Symbiodinium > Symbiodinium pilosum. The sequence goes on from CAJNIZ010043267.1 coordinate 38,064, forward strand.
AGGGGTTTAGGGTTTATGGCTTATAGGGTTGTTGTCAGAAAACATGTGTAGGCATTGTCGGTGTTTTAAGGATTTCTGAGTCCGAGTTGACCGTCTATTGTTGCCCCATGAACGAAATATTATGCAGCTTCGAATCAGGATGCGTGTAAAGAAGCAACGGAGTACCATTGTTACTATTACATGATTATTCGTATTCTTACCGATCTTAGTACTGCTACTATTTCTACGCATGTTCTGATTATCACTATTAGTTTTACTAAGATGGTGCAGCTTCGAGTCAGGACTACTCTATCTGTCCGGACTTTGAAGGCAGCCGTCCCGGGCACGCCCCAGATCGGGTACATCCGCATTCACCCTTTGCAGCTAGGACAGGATCATTGGACAGTAGCATGACAGTCGCTGAGCATTTTGTGTTCCATGCACGAGTGACCAGCAAGTCCCTAACCAAGGACACAGATGACTGGGCTGCGATGACGCAGCCCAAATGCACTCCAAGCTAGGCCGAACTCCGTCTTCGTTCCCCTTCGTTTGCGTGATCCAGGTATTGGGCAGCTTTCACTGACTACCTGACTCTGCCGCACATCTCTCATTTCGACTCCGTGCCAAGCTTGCTCAGGCTTCATTCATGCTGACTAGGGGTTGGAAGCAAGATTTAGATTTGAGCGTAGGGGTCCAGCGAAATCTGATAGATGTAGTCATATGCACAAGCCGTCAAAAACCGTCGCGTACACAGGAGAGAGGATGTTGTCACAGCCCATGCTCAGAGTCAGCAGCTCATACCGGTTTTGAGTTCCCTTCCCGACACGCAAAAGGCCAAAAAGCTGTCTAGTAAGCCTTTCCTGCAAATTTATGCGATGGCTTTCTCGAGCAATAGGCTTAGCGCATAAGAGCTCCCAGTGTAGTGCCTACCTGCCTTGCAGGCAGCTGCATGCCGCCGATCATCAAAAGATTAGTCACTCCATGCAACGGGCGCATGCCATAGCCTTAGCTTCAGGATGACAGCGCTTGTCCATTTAGGGTTTTGGGGTTTAGGGTTTAAAGTTTAGGGTTACCCAGGAATAACGACAATGGTAACTGTTTGCTTATCATGGTAGCTGCTGGTGCCAGCATTAGCTTCAACCCGCAACCCTATGTAGCTTCTCTAATTAAAACCCTGTGGGCCTAAACACCCAAATGCCCCGAAACTCTTAAGGTCCCCATGCTGCATTCTCCGTGCAAAGGCCTACATACCTCCAGCTTCCAATTGTTCATGTGTTTTTCTTTCCAGTTGCTTGCACAATATTGGTACAGCCCCCAAATTCAGATGGGTGGTATTTTAGTCGGGGGCCAATATAGAGTAAGATCATATCCTCCTTTGGAGTATAGTACTTTATATGAAGAATATAATCTTACTGGGTTCAACCCCTTGAATCCTAAACCGCAAACCCTGTAATCTTACTGGGCTCAACCACCAAAACCCTAAACCCCAAGTCCTATAGTCCTGCTAGCTTCAACCGCCCAAAAAAACACTAGGGTGGTTGTCAAAATTATGGTTCCTTTTTGGATCCCTATTATCATACGGCACCTAACATTTAGGGTACCCCAAAAAGGGATCACAATTTTGACAACCACCCACACAACCCTATATTTAACCCCTACATTACCCCCATTTTCTTGTCCATTATCCCCTATATAACCCCAATATAACCCCAGTATAACCCCAATATAATCACTGTAGTTTCCGTTTTCTTTTCCATTGTCCCTATATAACCCCAATATAACCCCAATATATATATATATTTACCTGCCTAAGCAAAGCTAAGCCCCTAATTTTGACAACCACCCACTAGTCAGATGGAGCACTTGGGTGTGGCGATGAGCTTCTGGAGCCAGGCCGGCGTAGAAGTCGCCTTAGTCACTACTGGGGTTTGGGGGTTTAGGGTTTAGGGTTTAGGCTTAGGGATTCAGATTACTGGTGCTTAAGGGCGAGTTTGGGGGCACATGGAAGCTACGACAGGGTTTTGGGGTGTAGAGTTTGGGGTTGGGGGACAGAGTTTAGGCTATAGATACGTAGAGTTTTTTGATAAAGTGGAGTTCTTGGGGAATCCAGGGTATCCGGGGACCCACAGGAAATTGAAGGGTTCTCCGTGGGGATTGCATGGGGATTGTTTTAGAAACTTCCAAAATTGAGGGTGTCCAAATTTCCTAAGCCCTAAACCCTGAACCCAAAGCCCTAAATCCCTTACGAAGTGCCGTAGGTTGACCCTGCTTGAGGCTCATGGGACTCAGTAAGTGCTTGTAACTGGGATTACAGCCCTACTAATTGGGGAAACCCCTATAAGTCCAGGTAGGTGGATTATAAGTAGGGTGGGGTTTCAACATGGTTCCTAAGCCATCCTTTGAAGGGATTCCCACAGTTGATCCCCAATTGGGTTGAGGGTTTGGGGTTTAAATCCTGACTAAGTGTCTTGTACCTTCGAAACTGGGAAGCAGGGTATCATAGTATACTGAGGTCATGCAGATTTTGGGTACAACCCCGAAGCCCTAGACCCTGAACCCGAAATCCTAACCCTAACCCTTGGGCATCCGTAGTAGAACAGCCCTTGATTCCGGGCATCCTCTTTTGAGAGATCCCCATATGCACAGTTTTTGATGACTACTGCCGAAAAGGAAGGATGGCTTAGGGTTTAGGAATTCTTTTGGGATCATGGTGAGCTTATGTTTCTGTCTCCCAGTGTTTTGCTGGTCCGCGTAAATCCTAAATCCTAACCCTAAGGGGGGGACTTCATTGTATTCGGGGCTTACCGGAAGGCGGTATCTTTGAGAAGTGCCCGCTTGTCTTGCTCACCGCAAGTGAAGTTGGGAATCGCATCACTTTGTGGTCGCATCTTGTTTCTATTTTCGTGCTGTTTATATTGTTGAAAGAATGAAATAAGAGAGGAACACCTGGGTTGCACAAAATGCGATGTGCCTGCAATCATCTTCAGCACCAAGGGCTTTGGGGCCGTGCTCTGGCCGAGCAAAGCCTAGAACTTAAAGTTCAAGCGTGTAGGCAGTGGTTCTCTGGATCAAAATCGCCTACCATGTGTGACCCGCTGGCACAGAGCCATCATGGTTCCATTTGTTGGGTGCAAGGGCCATAGTCTGGGTGAACTTTTAGGCAACAGTCCAGCAGTAACCAGTCCGTCAGCCTCATTACTATTAATATTTATTATAACTGCTATAACTATTTTACTATTATTGCTATTACTACTA
>CAJNIZ010043267.1:42365-56306 GCA_905231905.1 Symbiodinium pilosum
GGATCTTGCAAATCCACTCTTATCCTCTACACATCCTGCTGGTTCACACCAGCAGTAACCCTAAGCCCTATAAACCCTATATCCCTCTATAATGGTCACTTAATCTAAGTTCTCCAAGGGCCCAAATAATAGGGTTTTAGGGCCCAAGCACCATTAAGATTATAGTATTTGGGCCCTAAAACCCTATAATTTGGGTCCTTGGACCCTTATATAGTCCCTATATAGTCCCTATATATCCCCCTATAAAACCCTTTAAAGGGACCCCAAGTCGAGCATGGTTCGCGGACCTGCTGTAAGCACTTTATCCTCATGCGCTACGTCCTTTTGCTGTTGGGTTGACCTTCCAGCATGTGCGCTAGAGCCTCAACTCCTTCAGGGGGGTTTACAGGGTTTAGGGTCTAAAGTCCTGAAAGGGGGTTATATACTTATATAGGGGATTCTGGAGGGGAGCATTGTAGAGATTATTACGGGGCAAACTAGGAGTTTAGATCATAGCTCATGTAGCTACATCCAGCTCTGTCATTTTTCCAAGTTTGAAAGCCAGCCGAATAAACGCTAATCCCTAAACCCTAAACCCTACTTAAACACTAAACCCTAAGCCTTTCCTACAGTTGGCACCCGGCAGTGACCCAGCAGCAAATGGCAAAACCCACATACCAGCGCTGAATCCCAAGGCTGTCAATGCATATTACACGTACGTGCCTGCCTCAGTGTGTCAGATTCCGCAATCTTAGGCGTTACAGTGGGGTTATATTGGGGTAATATTAGGGTTATATAGAGATTATCTAGGGGTTATGTGGATGGTTGTCAAAATTATGGTCTCTTTTGGATTGTGATTTGCGCGTGCTTGTCTCACTGCTCCCTTGCCCTGAAGCTTTAGTTTTGCTTTTGTTCAGGGTTTCGGGCCTAGGGTTTGTGCTTTAGTGGTTTAGGGTTAGGTGTTTAGGGCTTACGATTTAGGGGCGATGTGAGCTCAACGGCCTTGTTTTCTTTGCTCCGCTGTCTGTAGGCAGAGTGTCTGGTTTGAATTTGGACACTTGGGCAGCAAAAGCCTGTATGATCTTGTTTTCTTGGCCCAACCCACATGCTGGATGTCCTAAACCCTAAACCCCAAATCCTAAACCCCAAACCCGTAAACCTAAACCCTTAACTTCCAAACCCCAACCCCAAACCCTAAACCCTCAACCCCCAAACCCCAAACCCTAAACCCCCAAACCCTAAACCCGCCCCTGCCTACTCCAGGATGCTTTCGCTGCTGTATTCATCAGTTTCGCTGCAGCAGTTGGTGGGATGCTCGTGCCTTGACAACATCAGATAGCGAGGCGTAACGATATTTACTGGAAGTTTCTGGGGAATATGGGAATATACATGAACATACTATATAGGGTTATCTAGGGATTACATTCCCATATTCCTTACTAACAACCAGTAAGTACTGATGGTCATCAAAGTAGAGGTGTTTCTCAAGAGGAGTTGAAGTTGCTTCCACCAGCCTTTAAGGTAGGAATGGGACCATGCGCAGTCACAGGAATCATGGAACCAGCAAACGGGGTCCAAAACTAGGGCTACCATCTGGGCTATAGTATTTTTGGGTCTGTATTGGGGTCCCCTTACTTTGGGAAACTACCAAATGCAGCAGGATGCAGCAGGTAGCGATGGTATGAAGCTTGAACAGATGCGTTGCTTTGCTTACTTGCAGTCGATTTGACCTGGATTTGACAAGCGGTCCGCGAACAGCCCATGGCATGCAACGAATGGTGCCTGTTCTTTCAGACCCAGCATGGCAGTTCGTCAGCCAGTTTTGTTTCAGACACCACTAGTTGCTGCTAACTTTTGCGGCAACAGACGACAAGCAACAGCTACGGCTGATCCTTCGAAAGGACCGCATTGCTGAGCCTGACGTTAGAAGTGATGTGCCCCTCAGGTGAAACTTGTGGCAGCCAGCGACTGCTCCAGCAACATTTGGATTGTTTCTTTCGTCCCCCTTCTGCAGCAGCATGCCTTGGGTGGACCCCCCACCCAGTAATAGTGACTATAAGGAATAGTAAGGATTATATTAGGGTCCTCTCATATTCCTATTATACCACTATTGGGGGATCCTCCTAAAGCATGCCATGCAAGCTTTAGATCTTCTGGTGCGAGAAAAGCAGGGCAAGGCTACCTTCGTTTATCCAAGTTGCGGAGATTCATGAGAGCCATAGTCGAAACTCCTTCAAGGGGGATTGTATAGGGGAATATATAGGGGACTATTATAGGGGTTATTAAGGGGGATACTAGGAGCTTAGACAGTGATTCATGAGACTGAGCGCTAAGGTTTTGCTCGGGATCCGCTCACTGGACTTTGCATGCGGGTGTTACTCGATCATGCGATTCTCGGCAGAGAGCATGATTTGTTTGAAAGCAGTTGCTAGTTATGACTCAGTTTGAACATCAAAGCTCTATTCTTATTCTTAGTATTCTTATTGTGATCAGTATTACAGTACTACCATTTATTATTAGCATTAGCAATACTCTTATTACTACTGCTATTTTTATTTGTGGTATTTGAGCATAGAGCTTCTTGTTGTGATGCAAGTGTTGAACAGCAAGCCGTCCTGCATCATGACAGGAAACCCGGTGCCATCACGGAGCGGCTTTCTGTGCGACATTGTCAAAAACATGGCCTGAGGCTCAAAACCCTGAACCCTAAATCCCTATATTATGGGCCATAATCTAAACTCCTTAAAGGGGGTTTTTATGAGGGGTTATATGAGGGGTTGTATAAGGGACTACTATAGGGGTTATTAAAATGACACTAGGAGTTTGGACTATGGCTCATATGTCTTGACATCGTGGGAGCTGCTTTTGGGAGAGATGTCCGATCCAGGGTAGTCATATATAATGGGCTTCCCCGTTCTGAAAGAACCATTTGGGACCTGTGTGGGTGTACGCCTAATGGCCGCAGCCCTGAAACCTAAAGCCTACACCCTAATCCCTAAACCCTACGCCCTCAACCCTAAACCCTACAAAGGAGTCCACTTGCAGATTTCGGCTTGTGCTGTTCACTTCAGGGACAGGTTGCTCTTTGTCCATACCATGGTAACAATATGATAGCAAGTACGTATATATATATATACATATAGTCCCCATTAAGTAGATAGAATATGGGGGGGGGATATTGGGATAATGGAAAAGAAAATGGAAACTACTATTTAGGGTTTAGGGTATAGTCCCCCTAAAGTAGATAGAGTATGGGGTATATGGGGATCTTATTAAAATGTACCCAAAGCCATATTCTGTCTACTTAAGGGGGGCTCTATATATATATATATACAGAGTAAGAATATTATGAGATATAGTAGTAATGTAATACGAATGTAGTACTAAGGTGGTTGCAATGTAGTAAATATATTGCTCCGTCTGTGGAGTTATGTGAGCTGGGTCCCCGATGGTGAAGTCCTTCAATTGTGTTGTGCGCTCTGGTATTTGGCCTGACCGTCATGCGTTTTTGGTTTTACACCTGCTTTCGGTTCCCGAACCCTAAACCCTAAACCCTAAACCCTAAACTGTGGCATCGCTGAGGTCATCACCTTCATCCAAGGGATCATTGGTTTGGTGCAGGTGATTATGGGCATGGCGACGCTTGCATGTGGTGACAAGCTTTCTTCATGGCTAGGCAGGGTCTCAGAGTCAAACATCCATTTTTCTCTGTCCTTATAATAGCAGTAGAAATCATAGTACTAGTATCTAAGTTATATTAGCAATGACGGTAATGATGCTCATCATCCTGCATCTTGGAAGGTTCGAGGGTCTGCGGTGCTGTGAACTTGTTAATTAGGTAGGAATTAGGTAGGAATTAGGTAGGAATTAGGTTTTAGGCTTCAGGGTTCAGGGTTGAATGCTCAGGACAATTGGGGAAGATGCATGCTCTTTGACGAGTTTGATTGCCATCCTTGCCGGTATCTTCCTGGTGATTCAGGCAGGGTATGAGGGAAGCCTAAACCCTAAACCCTAAACCCCTAAACCCAAATCCTAAACCCATGCGAATTCCTTCCTTTGATTCTGACGCTCAATTGGGAATGTGACTGGGCCCCTGTAGTGGTGACCTTTTCTATCTACTGTCAATGTGAGCTATAGTCTAAATTCCTTAAATGCGGGTTACGTAGGGGATGAGATAGGGGACTACTGTAGAGGTTCTTAAGGGGAATACTATAGGAGCTTAGACGATAGCTCATATAAAGTCTACAAAGGGATCATTGAGGGTGAAGACAGGGTCCCTTGGTTATTTCATGTTGACTATAGCTCATATGATCCCTCTAATGACCCGGCGGAATCATCATATCCCTCGCTTCCCGCCTAGGTATGAGATGCATGAGTTTAGGGTTTAGGGTTTAGGGTTTAGGGTTTAGGGTTCCATCCTGCCAGGCAGCGCAAGAAGGAGCTGTATGGATGATGGTCTTGTTCCTGTGGTGCATTGCAGGCGACTTGCATGAAGACCTGGCATCTGCTTTGGGATGTGTTCTCGGTCCTTTAAGCCTTAATCCCCTCAAGCCTAAACTCCTTGACTACAATCCTACGTACCACGCTAGTTTCCATTCTTCTTTTCCGTTCGCCTATGTAACCCTGTTTATAACTCTCTATAGAATTCCTAAAGCCTCCCGATAAAACCCCTGCAAAACTCAAGCAGGCTACCCCAAAACAAAACCGTAAACCCTAAACCCCAAAAAACTAAGCCCTAAACCCCACACCCAACAGCACCCAAAACCCTAGACTAAAATGCTAAAGTTTCGTGAGTAGAGCATAGGTTCGGCGCCAGTCCCTGCTTGGTGGCCCGGCACAAGTCAGTGATGAAATTCTTGCACAGGGTTTAGTTTCAGGTTAAGGGCTTAAGGTTTAGGGTTTACGTGTTACGTAAGGTTTAATTAGGAATTTCTTGCGAAGAATTGCCCTGAGAAATCATGGCCTAGCCAGGGTCAGTTTGTCCTGCCTCTTCGATACAGTCCCTTATACACCCACGTCACAATTGTGCAAGAAGTCCAGTACCAATAAAGGCTGTCTGTGCTAAAAGATCTTCAATGACTTCGTTGGATCTGCATGGCACGTGTAGCCTAGGTGCGACAAACTCATTCCGAAGTGCATCCGAGACAAAGCGCGCCGGAACCGGCGCCAGGGGCCATCAGCGTAGTCCGAGCCATCCAAAGAAGGTGGCTGAGCCATGCTTGGGTTCCCGTCCCCTGTGCGTGCTCTCAGATGCTGGGTTTAATGACTGATAATGAGCAAGTGTTATTGCGCAAACAGGCTGCAGCACCGATAATCTGAGCGTCGCCTGATGTTCCTCTCACCACGTCAGCAAGGCAACATGCCTTGTGTCTGCATAGTTGAGTCTGCTCACCAGACGTGAGCCGCCCTTTTGCCGAAGATAACTGTTGCTTGCCATTTGAGGCCGAAAGAGCTTGTCAGGGAAGTTGCATGGCCCAAGGTCAATGATGCAAAGTCATAGCGAGGCATGGTAAGGGTTCAATCATTTGCGAAGTGAACAGGTTGAGTATGGAATCAACCATAAGCCAAGAACTGTTAGGTAGCGGTAGCCGTGTAGATCAAATTAACAGCAAGAGGAAAAGTAGTGACTGTTTGACCCTAAACCCTCAAACCCTTAACCCTAAAACCTTAAACCCCTAAACCCCTAAACCCTAAACCATACTTGCCAGTGATGATGAGAACAGCGAGAGTACGACTACTGATAACACTAGCTGAACAAGGGGCAGTCTCTTGGACCTATGAGCTATAATCTAAACTCCTTGAAGGGGGATTACATAGGGAGGGTTACAGTAAGGGTTTAGGGTTTAGGATTCTAGGATTTACTGTGTAGGGTTTAGGGTCTGAACTCCTTAAGGGGGTTTTCAAGGGGATTTTTTCTCGGGGATTACTATAGGGGTTATTAATGGGATACTCGGAGTTTAGACTATAGCTCAATTGACGAAGTGTTGAGGCAATTCCCATCGCGACAAGGGCTGTCTCATGAGGGATATTGTCCACAACATTGGCAAAATCATCAGGCTCAATTGCGGCCCTCTGCACTCAACCCTACACTGCAAAACCCTAAACGCCTCCTCATTGTGATTCTCATCGTGTTTGCTATGGTGAACCCTAAGCCCTAAAGCCTAAACCCTGAACCCTAAATAGTAGTTTCCAGTTTAGTTTCCGTTATCCCAATACATACCCTATTATAACATAGCAGTTTCCATTTTATTTTCCATTATTCCAAAATATACCCTGTTATAACATAGTCGTTCCCACTTCATTTTCCATTATCCCAATATATACCCTATTATAACAGAGTAGTTTCCATTTTTCCATTATCCCAACATAACCCCTATATATACTCTCCCTAAACCCCAAACCCTAAACCCTAAACATGATATGGTGCAGGCTTTGGAGCTCGTCGCCTCGCTTCGAGGGGTGCCCCGCATGGTGAGCCGTACGGAGCAGGCGCAAGACTTGCCAGGAAACTAGTGGCATATAAGCTATAGTCTAAACTCCTTAAACGGGTTATAGAGGGGATTATATACGGGACTATTATAGGAGATATTAAGGGGGATACTAGGAGTCTAGACTAGAGCTTTTATGGGTTTCAGGGTTTAGGGCGTAGGGTTTCCAAAAAAAGCAGGAATGCATTTGTCTGGGTCCGTCTAAAATGGACTAAAATATATTGAGAGGTTTGCCTTGGTTCTCCATGGAGCCCGCCTATGCAAGGAGTAGGACTGTTCTGGGTCTCATGCAACTCCCACAACGGCAGTATTTTATTTGGGGATATTATGGTACCCACTATAGAGTAAGATTATCTCCTCCTTTTGGGGCATAGTATTTTATATAAGTAATATAACCTTACTAGGCTCAACCACCAAAAGGAACGCTACTCAAGAACAGATTTGTGCTGAAGGTGGCCGGGGACCTGGATGCTTCGGACGAGCATCGAGATCTGTCTACGCGCCAGCCAAGTGGTCGGAGCCAAAGTGAGCAACTGATTCATATAAGACCTGTATGTCTCCTAAACGGTCCTTGTAGAACCCTAGAAGCCCTTATCATCCCTTATGTAACCCTTATAATGCTAATCAGATATACCCTTATTATCCTTCATGTAACCCCTATAAGCCCTTACGTAACCCCTTTAATGTTAAGTAGACATACCCTTATAATCCCTTATGTAACCCCTAAACCCTAAACCCCTAAACCCTAAGCCCTAAACCCCAAACCCTAAACCCTAAACCCCTATATTGTGAACTAATTCTTTTTTTGCTCTGGCCTTGGATTGTGAGGTGGCTCTCCGGCTCGTGTGGATGGTGCCCACCGGCTGGCCAATGATGGTGAGACCCGACAGGACCATGCTCGTCTTTAAGGGTTTAGGGGTTTAGGGTTTGGGTTTAGGGGTTTAGGGTTTAGGGGTTTAGGGTTTACGGTTTACCCCTTCACAACTACATTGCAGTGTAATCCTAAAGGAATTATTCGAGATAAGATTCTCTCTGATAGGTCAAAGGTGGATTACAGCATGGAACAGGCTTTATTGGTGCTTTCAAGGGAGTAGACGAGTGAATCCGTATGGTAGCCCCTGTTTTGTCCCCAGTGAGATCCCTATCCTCCATTCCTACCAAACCCTAATTCCTAAAAGTCCAAGTCACTGATGTGCCATGGTTGTCCTGGGGTCTCTGCCAGTTGCTTGTCGGCTACCTGTATGAAAAACAGCGGAGGGACACTGCAGGACTTGTGTAGGTTTGGCCCAAGAATGTGCTGAAGCCCGCGATTGCGGGAAGGGTCAGGGATTGTGCATGTCGAAAAGCTGAGCCGTACTTAGCTCTACCTTAGGGTTTTCAGGATGCTACAAAGCCCGATTAAAAAACAAACAAACCCTAAAGAAAGTGTTTCTTCGCATTTTTTTTGCCGTTCCTTAATTGCTTGTTAACCACCAGTACAAAAATCTTACCGCTTGTAAAGTTGGCTTGCTGTGCTTAGGACCATCCGCACGAGTACCACTTTGACTTAGACGCTGCGAACAAGGCGGTTACTGTGAGAGCATAGGATCTGTCCTGCAACCAGTGCACATGTCGGGATGTCCTCGAAAACGTTTATTCAAGGGACCCCAGGAATGTATAGTAGATGAAGAGAGGATAAGGATTATTGGGCCAAATTATGAGAACCAGCCCTGTAGGTGTGAGAGAGCTCTCACAGTCTCAGCGACTATGTCAAGGTCAGTAAGTTTGTCAATGCCAATCAATATAGAAATAACAACAATGGTAGCAAGACTAGAAGTGTTCATAGTACCAGAAATAATGCCGGTTACGGTGTTGGTCGTGACAATCTTGTAGCCATCGTGTTCCGAGTCAACACTCACACCAGGTCCCAAGCACTAAGCCTTGAAACCCCAACCCCAAAACCCCAAACCCTAAAGAACGAGGATCTCTGCACTCCAGCCACAGTGGATGGAGAAAATCTTGCATCACCTACTGTTGATCCACTCCCCTTAAGTAGATAGAATAGACGGGATATATTGGGATAATGGAAAAGAAAATGGAAACTACTAGTTAGGGTTTAGGGTTTAGGGTTTAGGGCCCCACACCTATTTCATCCCTATATCATCCCTATAAAGCCTGTCTAAAATCCCTTCATAATCCCAATCCTTCTATAATCCGTATATAATCCCTCTAGAATCCATATATAATCCGGAAATTAACCCGGAAGGTTGCTGGAGGCAGGTATGGCCGAAGCCTCAGACTGAATGGCCATACAGGCATAAAACAGCTAGACTCGGATTTCGGGACATCGAAGGTGCCGTCAAGAAGGTAGCGCTGGCTTTTGGAACAAAGTGCACTGCTCCTCACTCTCAAGCAGAAATCAGAAGCTGGACGAATCCATGCCTGAAGCCCGACAGTTGCTATGGGAAACTATGATAAACTATACTTGCGTGGTCCATGCCAAGCCGCCAGGAAACTGAAGCTGAGAGATCAGCTCACTCTAGTCTTTAAGTTAGAAGCATTTACCAACGCAATTTGCAGAGTTGCTCAGCTTATGCCATCCGGGCCGGCAAGAGAAAAGTGTGCCCAAAGTAGTTTCCATTTTCTTTTCCATTATCCCTCATATAATCCCAATATACTACCCTATTATAGTAGTTTCCATTTTATTTTCCATTATCCTAATACATACCTTATTGTAACATAGTGGTTTCCATTTTATTTTCCATTATCCCAATATAACCCCAATAGAACCTAATATATACTATTATAATCATACTAGGAACCTAGGAAAATTGGCCCCTATATATATATATATATAACCCTAAACCCTAAACCCTAAACCCTAAACCCTATATATATATATATACATATCCTACTAAGCTGCCACAGCCGAGCCATGTCGCCTGACAGCATCACAGCTGCACACGCAGCCGCTGTCGTCCTTTTCCTCCATTTTCATTGGAGGATAACCCATGAGGATGTGACCCTAGGTACCGCAGTAGTACCCTTTTGCGCTTTTTATTTTGGGGTCTCCTGATTAAAATTGAATAGTAGGAAAAAGGGTACCCTTATTGTTAATGGGTTACTGGGGAGCCTAGGACCAAATACGCGGGAAATCTGGCCCGATACTTGTGGGCAAGCTTGAGTGGCGCAGCTCATTGCCCCGATGAAGCTACGAAACGAATTGATGCAGCCATGGATCAGTTGCGAGAGGATAGCTACGTGGAAGCAAGCAAGCTGATGATTCATGTGAATGGCATGTCACTGGTTATCCTGCCTTTCATGTATCAGGATGATAAGGTTTTTCGGGTTGGCATCCTGATCGCAGCTGCAGCTGCTTATGCTACGCACTTGTTGCTGGCAACTCGGAAAATCAGCTTGAAGGCCCGCCAGCTAAAGATGTTCGTTGTTGCCTACTACATGGTCGTAATTCTGTGCCTTTTGTTTGGTCATCTTGCAGACTCCAAGCTGGGGACGGTTGGCCAGCTCACATTGTTTGCTTGCTATTGTGACCGCACCGTGCACATACCAGGCCAGGTTGCCCTAGCGCTGACAGAAGTTGTGCAGTTTGCAGCATCTACAGGCTGGCAAGACCTCTCAGCCGATACTGTAGGATCTCCGCTGCTGTCTGCTTTGATCCTGATCTTTTCCCTGGTGGTCTTGGAGAACACTATGAGGGAAGGCTTGGCAGCTCAGTTCCGAGGCGCGGACGCTGAGTCCATGCTAGCCTCTGTTCGGAGGATGCTGAGGGGCTTGAGTGATGCGGAGCTTCTGCTAGATGAGTCCTTGCAAGTCGTGGATGATAATGACATGCTCCGGGGCCTCCTGGCCCGAAGCGAGACACTTACGGGTCAAGTCTTCGCAAACCTTCTCCTACAAGATACGCAAGAGCAGGAGCGGTTCCAAAATTTCATCAGCAGGTCGAAGCAATTCACGGGCAGCTCTCAGGCAAGCACGCCTCAGTGTCTGCGAATCTCCCTGCGCACGAGCCGCGCCCAGCGTGTGGGTGCCGATCTGTTTCATGTTCGCATTCCACACTTACATGGCTGTGCTGGTGCATACCACCTGCTAGCCTTGAAGCTGGATACAGATGCAGAATTTGCAGACTGCGAAGATGAAAAGCCAGATGAACCCCTGCCTGAGCGTCGCACCAGCATTTCAACCTCGGGCTCCGACATGGTTCCACCCTCGCGGAGGTCGGCTCTTTCAGATCGAGCCACGGGATCCTTTTTGGAGGCACTCCAGACATTTTCAGAAATGAGCATGCAATTAGACAGGGCCACCAATCCGAAGGTTATTTCTATACACTTCAACTATCGCCGAAGCCAGGCAGGTACAGGAGATAGGGATAGGCCCTTGCCCTCTCTTCGACCGTTCATCAGGCCAACCCAGTGGGCTAGGGTCAGTGACATGGTCGCAGGGTACGCATCAGCTTCCTCAGCTGGCAGTACAAGCAGTGAACTTGGTGAGGTGTGGATTCCTTTCGGCCACCCCTCACAATACAGGCTGGCTCGGAGGGCTCAATTGCGAGCCACTAACGAGGGTAGAAAGCTGTGGATCGATCTGAAAGATGTTCGGTTGCCTATTGGAGCTGGCAGGGGCGAAATGATGTATATTGGCGAGAACGCAGATGAGCATGCAGACAAATTGGCCAACACAGGTAGTCCTGCCCAATGAGCCGGAGCTGTTGTTTCGCAATGCTCTTGATTAATATCCACTTATTATTCTGACACTCCCCCATGCTTGGAAGTGGGCCCGAGCTTCTGTAGTTCCGGGTATCCAGGTCTAACAGCTGAGGTCCAGTAGTAGTAGCCATTGGTAGTACTGGGCAGTAGCTGGCGCTTCCAATTGTTTGTTCTTTGACAGATTGGATTTAGCAATTTCCGGAGCGTCTGTAGTCTCGTTCTGGGATTTGGATTTTGAAGTTAGGCGCGGATTTGTTTCAATAAGGTTCAATGGTGGCCGCGCAAGCTGGTGGAAAGGTTTGTTTCACCCCACACATTGTATAGAAACACTGGGAGTGTGAGTAAGGCCAGTGGCGTGTCATCTTGGAATCTAGGACGAAAATCAGTGCGTGTGCGTTGTTCAGCAAGCCCTCTCTAGGGGCTGAAGTGCCCAAAAATGACTTAAACCCTAAACCCCTAAACCCTAAAACCTAAACCCTAAAAGTACTGGGAGCCTGCGGGGTTGGGATAGTCAATGAAGTATATATACGTATGTATAGGGAGGTGTAGAGCAGTATAAGGATAATGCAAAAGAAAATGGGAACAACCAGGTTTAGGGTTTAGGGTTTAGGGTTTATGGTATACATTAGGGTTACATAGGTATCATGGAAAATAAAATGGAAACTCCTGTAATATGGTATATGTTAGGGTTGTATAGGTATAATGGACAATGAAGTGGAAACTGCTGTAATAGGGTATATATTAGCGTTCTATAGAGATAATGGAACAGAAAATGGAAAGTACTGTAGTATTTAGGATTGAGGTTTTTGGAGTGAGTTATCAGTAGGATTATGGGTGCCCTAGCTTGGTTTGGGGTGCCATTGGATATAGCAATTCCTCTCCTACGTATAACACCAAATCTAATATGTTCCTAAACAGGACTATCAACACCTCTCGGGATTCAATGCTACTATATACTATCAGAGGACCAGCCTAATCCAGAATCCATGCCATATTCTGATTCTTCAGGGTCCTGGGGTCAAAGAGTTTCTGTTATCTCCCAAGAAGAGAACCTTAAACCGTAAACGCTCCTTAACCGAGCCCTTGCTGGGACAGTAAGCTGGAGAAATCCCACAATCCCAGAGGGTGCAAGACCCCTTACTTGAGGAATATAGGGGCTGCTCTCAAGGAGTAGAAGGTGTTGGTCTGCTCCCAGTCGTCCAACATATCATGTATTCCATTAGCAAGTTCTTGTGGATCTGTGTGCTTTGTTCATTGCTTGCGCCTTTAGCTTAGGGGTCCTTGGGGACTCAGGCAATTTGGATCCAGGAGCAGCGCAGTCCTGATGCGCTCAAGACATTTCTTCTAGCTTGAAGTTTTCTGATACAGTTGCATCCACGTATGCCAACGAGCTACTAGCCAGAGTGTTTTGCTAGGCGGGATGGGAGAAACCCTGAGACCTGAGTTTTCAACCCTGCAGCAGCCAAAGCCAAGGTGAGTGAATACAGGGATAGTGGGGGGGTTCCAAAAGTTATGGGGGCTCTTCGTTTGGTGAGTCCCTCCAAGGGGTATTGCACTGATTATGTTGGTGTCGATTTTTGGGGCCCTTAGATACGCACGCGCCGGTTTCGTTAAACTGGGTTTCAGAATCCTCAAGGCTTCAGTTTCGCAAGGATCTTGCGCATTCCAAAATCCCGCGAGAATGTTACAAATTCTTACGGTTTAGGGAGGCTTCACATTGATTTTTGCTGTTTGTGTTGCCATCACGTCACGGTTACGATTCTAACTGCCGCTGAAAATATCCCACTTGTACTGCTAGGCCTACTGCCACTGTTATCGGCACCGTCGTATCCTATCATCCTCTGAAGCTCCTGAACCAGGAGCCCAAAACCATTAACTTAAACCCTCACGTCTATATAGTAAATCCTGAACCCTACGAAAAGGGGGGCCTAAATGATAACCAACGCCATGGTTCTAGCTTCTGGAAGAAGAAATTGCGGTATAGGAGACTTTAAACAGACCTCAAAATCGTTTAGGTGAGGAGATTATACTACACTACAGTATATTGTAGTATATTATAGTATATTCTTGTACATAATAGTAAATTATAGTATATTCTGGTATATTATAGTATATTGTAGTAGGTTATATTATATTATAGTATATTATGGTATATGATCTAAACCCTAAACCCTAAACCTTAAACCGATTTAGGCCCCTACACTCCCTCACTCAGTTGGTGGCTCCCATTGGTGGGTGAAGATGCGGAGGATGGCGACCGACCCAGAGGCAGGAGGTCAGTTGAGCTATTCTCTAAGGTTTAGGGTTTAGGGTTTAGGGTTTCCTTAAAGGGGGGGTTATATTTATATAGCCGATTACATAGGGTTTAGGGTCTAGGGTTTAGGGTCTAAACTCCTTAAAGGGGGTTATATTTATATAGTGGATTATATAGGGTTTAGGGTCTAGGGTTTAGGGTCTAAACTCCTTAAAGGGGGTTATATAATTGATCATATAGGGGAGGGTTATATGGGGTTATCAGGGGTGATACTAGGAGTTTAGACTATAGCTCATTTAGGGGTCCTTCTCTGGCAGGAACAGGGTGACAGCATTTGGGTTGGAGTTTCGGCTGTGTGGAAAGCGGGGAAACTGTAGGGTTCCCTCTGATCATGGGTTCCCCTACTACCCCCCTCTATACTACCTACCTGGTTCATCCCTTAATTAGAGTTATTTAAGGATGATTAGGCCTAATTAAGGCTAACAAAGGGGGGGTAGTACAGAGGGGGGTAGTAAGG
>CAJNIZ010043268.1:2025-16625 GCA_905231905.1 Symbiodinium pilosum
ACCCTAAACCCTAAACCACTCCAGAGCTGCCAAGGAGCATGACCCTATTCCCAACAACCAGACGGTCTTGGGGTTATCGACCGCCCTCACGGAGCCTATGAGCCTGTGAGAAATTGAGAAGTGATTCGTGCTGGAGATGGTGCAGGGAATTTTCAGGGATCTTTGAAGTGGGCTTGGTAGCCTGCTATGGGGAACCCCAATGCTGGGGGTATACTTGTCTGGGCTCCCTCATTGGGAACGAGGAACCTCAGTGGTAAGGTTTCTACTATTGGCACTTGCAATCCATCATGACCTCGGTCGTGAAAACAGAATTCCCAAGATGCAGGGCACCTAGGGTCGTGCAGGATCTTAAAGAATCCCCTCTGTAAACCCCCTAAACCCTAAANNTAAACCCCTAGACCCTAAACCTCTATATGGGCCATAATCTAAACTCCTTAAAAGGGGTTATATAGGAATTTTTATATATGGGACTACTATAGGGGTTATTAAGGGGGATACTAGGAGTTTAGACTATAGCTCATATGAGCCCAGTTTCCCGCGCAAATGCAGGAACTGCCAGATTCAGCGCATTCCCCTGCGACCTAAGTTGAAAGTGTTACCATGCAGCTTTTGCTGGTGTGTCGCAAGTTGTACCTTTACTATACTCATATGAGCTATAGTCTAAACTCCTTAAAGGGGGGTTATATAGGGGATTATATAGGGAACTACTGTAGGGGTTAGTGAGGGGGATACTAGGAGTTTAGACTATAGCTCATATTGTCATGTTTAGTAAAGGTCGCGTGCTACTTCTTTGGCAAGAGCACTAAATTATGTGCTTAACACAAGACCTGCCTTGCACCGACAGGTGGAACAGCCGCTGTTAAATGCACAGTCGGTAGGCGGACCACGGCGAAGAGAGGCCAAACATTCGCAGTACGAATTCATACAGTAGCCGTGAACGCCATTCTCAATGTTTTTGCCCATCTGATTCTCTCTCTCTCTCACCCTCACTCTCGGACGCAGTCCCTTGGCCACCTGTTAGGATTTCCACCCCCTGCAAAGGCAGGAGTTCTGACAGAGACTTAAGGGGTACGGTCTCTGCTCTTCTCTCTCAGTATAAACAGTACGGGCGAGGCGGACTCACGTTTCTGATTGTTCTTCGCTTGGGGAGCTTGGGGACTTTTAGAAGTGGTGGTTGCAAGCGCCTTGATGCCTTTGAGATATAGAAAAGAATCTACGGGATTTCCCTATTCCACGCGTTCCTTGAAGGGGCCTGCTTAAAGCTTGGTTCTTTTATGGAATTCCAGGGCTGGGTCTCATGCGAGCCACCAGAAAGCTTGCAATCTCTACTTCATGTTGCAAGTTAGTGGAACAGGCCCTTTGTCATGGGTTTTGGTATTATAGAGGGCCTCAATAATTCCCAATATTATGGTCGTGTATATTTATGGTATAGGGTACCTCAAATAGACCTCAAAACGATATTGGAATCTATGTAGGCCCCTACGGTGGGGCCTGTGGTGGCGAAGAATGTGCAGAAATCTCATCATTTTCAGCATTTGCCATGCAGAAACTGGCATGATGCCTCCTGAGACTCCTTCCTCTTGACAACTATAGTACCACTTACCTTGAAAATGTGCACTGGATCCCATTACTGTTGGCCTTTGAATGATGCTTATTCCTGTGCAACGATGTGCCCTGGCAAATGATGCCCCTGCCTACTGGTGCTCGAAGGGTGGGGCTAGGGCCAGTTGTTTGGAGGAATATTCCCTGAAGGGAATTGCATCGCTGCGATGTTAAGCCCTGGTGAGTGCTCGTCTGATCCCTATAGAAGTCCTAAACCTTAACCAGGGAGCATAGGTTACTTAAATTGTGTACTGCTGTTGAGATTAAGAGCCGTGCGTGGCCTGATGATACCAGATGGTCATGCATGAGCTTTTGCTATGCAGCGCGCGCCATCCACGGGGAGGGCATTGCATCCCCTTAACCCTAAACCATAAACCCTAAGGAGCAGCATCGGGATCCAATCCTGGTTGCAACAGCCCTGCACCTTGGCTTTCCCGAAGCCCTTTCCTGGTTCAGGGTTTCGGGCTTAAGGTTTAGGGTGTAGGGCTTAGGGTCGAACATTCGGGGTTTGAGTATAACACTTCAAGGTTAAGCCAGGCTGAGAGGCTTGTCAATTCTCCAGGGTTTCGTCGCGCACCATGTCCCATCCCAGACCCCTGGAAGATCTAAAAGTTAGATCCCCTATATAGACCCATTATAACCCCTATCCCTATGGTTCTAGGGGATCTATTTTTTAGATCCTTTTGGGGGTCTGGGATAAGCGCTGAATAGGGGCGCTTGGCGTAGATGAGGTTTCATCCTGTGGTAGCCCGCACATATCCTTGCAAACGTTGGCGAAGGGATCAGCTTCTAGCCCCTCACAATTCAAGGGCTTAGGTCTTTTAGGAGGAGGTCACAGGCACATGAAAAACCTGGTGTTTTGAGGTTGCTGAACTGATTTTCGCTTGCGATTCGGGCAGATCCCAGGTTTTAGGTCAAGGCCTGGTTACCAACGGGGGAATTAGAAAAGGAACTCTTATGTTCAGGCATGTGATTATTACTGCGTTTTCGGTGCTATTTCAATGACAGAAGGAAGGGCAACGTGGAAACATTTAGAACTTGCAGATATTAGCTGATGGATGCAAATGCCTTTGCAAAGTCCTGCTCCATAGGGAGCTGGCAGAGCCTTGGAACACGAACGGAATCATGGTTTGGGCATGGATGCTCTGGTCAGCGTTTGCTCTTGGAACACGAACGGAATCATGGTTTGGGCACGGATGCTCTGGTCAGCGTTTGCTCTTGGAACGCGAACGGAATCATGGTTTGGGCATGGATGGGTAATGGGCTCCCCTATATTTAAGAAAGGTCCATTTTTTCTTCCCAGGGTAATGTGGGCTAAGTTTAAACACGCGAAGCAACCCTTTGAGGCATAAAGGCAGATTTTGATGTCCACAGCCAAGCTGGAAAGAATATCTTGGCCCCAACTTTGGTTAGCTGGAAATGAAGGAACGGAAACACATGGAAATTACTACAACAGGTTATATAGGGATTACTGTAAGGATCCATTCCTTCGACATGTTTCCAAGGGAGACAATGTGGGCTCAGGCAATGCGCTGTCCAACGCCGCCTTCTTTGAAGTGTCGCTCCTGGCATGTGACTTGGCAAGCAAGTAGAGGCTTGGTGGCCTAGGATGAGGCGTAGGCTCAGAACCCCAGACCTGAGGGGTTCAAGCGAGCTTTGAGTTGTGCAGTTCCCCGGCCACTCTACTAGCCACTGAATCTGAAAAAAAGGGAACCCTGCACAACAACCGAACTTCCATGAACAAGCTCAGTATAACCAGTTCAAACTAACAGGGAACCCTGAATTGAGGTTCAATTGATTGCTTCAAGGGGGGAGTGCATGGGGTTCCATACTGGTCTGGGTCAGGGTATACACCCATTGTCCGTGCTTGCGCTTCATCTGGAGAAGGTTGGGACGCCGCCAAAAGAGCGGATGGCTGCTGTCCCCGCAAGATCCCCTTTATTTGTAATGTTGCCTTAGCCAACAATCCTGGGCACACAGGGTACTCGAATTGCGGGACGTCCAGCCCGTGACTGAACGCAAGCTTAGAGGTTTGCAGTGGGGCGGGCCCCACTTACTGTGCGCAAGATCCCCTTTACAGGACTCTCTCACCACCCCACGGTATTTCCCCCCTGCCCGGGCCCTCACCGCAGCACGGGCGGTGAGTTCCCCTTCGTTTTTTGTATGAAACGTTTATCTGTTGTTCATATTTCCTGGCATCAGGACTTCGGGCTTTTTCCAAAGTGTCATTCATGTGGGGGCCGGTGCCGCGATTTTGAATGGCTTCTCTAAAAGTACCCCTATCTCGAAACAGGGCAGAATGCACCAAATGTGGAAGTTCTCGGATGGACCACAGAGCATCAAACTCACAGTCCACCACCACTTCCAGAACCATACACTGAAAGGTAGGCCCGTGCAGGCCAAGACTTGCCCAGGCAAATATCCCTCCCAACGCCAAGTCCTATCTCCCTGCCCCAAGTCCTACCAATATAGACCCCAAAGACTAAAATCCTGATTCTGGGAAGCCCCAAACAGGTACCTCTTAATTTTGAGAACCCGGAATTGACTTTGGACGACTCCCCTCGGGCAAGGCATGGGCTCAGAGTCCGGCGTCATTACTTCTCGGTGTAGGGTTTATGGCATAAACCGCCAAACCTCCAAGCCCTCATTCTAAACCTGCGAGACCCTAAGCCCCAAAAACATATTCCCACCAAAAACTGTAATCTGCCCACAACCCTCAACTGTCCTGGAACTTTTGCTGGCCTTGAAAATTCGGATGCCCAGCATAAGCGCACAAGAAAGTTCTAATGTAGTTATTATTCAGTGGAAGCCCCCAAGTCTTGCGCCATGAAATTTAGGTTCCGTGCCTTGTTCCATTCCATGTTTTTATGTTTGCTTTTGAGTTTCCTTCCACTAAACATTGAACCATGATCTTGGGCTTGCACCGTAAACCCTAAACCCCTAAACTTTATTATAGCTTCCCTTGGAATGCAAGCAGAGGCCAGATGGACCTTGGCGATTTCGGCGGGTCCTGGCCGTGGCGCAGCGAGATCATTGCAGCAGGCGCCACGTCTTACCCAGAGGTGTGGCTAGGGATCCAAATAGCCCAATATAGGTAACATAGCTTTATTGTTTTAGGGGATGAGGGTGAAGGGATGAAAATAGCCCAGTGCAGGTAAGATTTGCGGATTTTAGGGCCCAATGTAGGTATTATTTGTATACTTGGATACCTAGGGTGTGGCTGTTAGGGGTTGATACTGAAGCCCCTACACGCAAGCTTGAAAATGGTAGGTTTAGTGTCATAAGGCTTTGCAAGGTTTTAGTCTCAACAGTAGGGTTTAGGGTGTTAGAGGGGTATGTAGGGGAAGTTGGGGTTGTTTACGCTTTGGGAGTGAAAGTTTCAGGGTGGAAGCTCATGGTAATTGGTGGGGTGCCAATACGTATAGAAAAGTGTGTGTGCCAGCCAATGTGATCCTGATGATGTCCCATCATAGCTGCCCTCAAATCCTAAGCCCCAAACAACCTGCAAACAGTACAGGCCATTGGCAGCACCCTCAAGGCAAAGGTCATGGAGCTTGGAAAGGTAGTAAGCCACAGCAAGAAGAAAATGAACATTCCCAACGGCAGGCGATGGCATTTCGCGCGCCCAAACCAAACCCTGAACTTACTGGTGGTCAGTAGGGAATAAAGGAATATAAGCCCTATATAACCCCTATATAATTGCCATTATTCCCTACTAACCCCCAGTAAGCAAACCTTCATCGCCCAAGCATTCTTCGGGACATGTGCCGCAGAATCGGCAGAGTCAGGAGCTTTGAAGGCGGAATCCTAAACCCTGGATGCCTTTAGGGTTTAGGGTTTAGGGTCCCCAACACCCTCCACAGGGCACCTACAGGGTCTGCAGCTTGGTGCGTAGAAACAGTAATTTCCATTTGATGTTTCATTTGACTTTCCTGTTGATTCTCCATTATTCTATTGTTTTCCAGTTTATTTTCCAGTTGATTTTCCATGCGAGTCTCCATGATTCTCCTTATTTCGGCCCCTTACAGAGCCCTGGACTTGAAAGTAGCAAGCTCCGTACCCTCTGGGGGATAGTAGGGATCGGGAATATATAGTATATAGGGACTACATTAATATATTCCCCTAGTCCCTATTAAACCCCATTAACCATAAGCTACTTGAAGATCCTGGCAATTCATAAAGCTGCATGAACAGCTACGACGCCGTCAACTGTTTCCTAAGAGCTGATAAGCCCATGGCAGAATTCTGAAAGTAAAGCTGACCCAGCAACACCCCTCAAACCCAATATATTACATAACGCCTATACAACCCTAATATAATTTGGTAGGTTCCATTGTTGTTGAATTTCTGAATTATTCCCTTTATAACCCCAATATACTATATAACCCCAAGCATAGTTTGATGGAAGACATCCTGCACCACTATATTATTAGTAAGGCCGCCTACCTCGTAGCGACTACTGTATTTCATTTCAGTTCAGGGAAGCAGGCGCTGCAAGATTTCTCCCGCAATGGCATATCACCCATAAGTAGACAGAATATGGAAGTGCCCAAAAGCGCAACAGGATCCCCACATACCTTTGTTCAATCTACATGAGGGGGACTGTAATCCTAAACCTAATATCTACTTAAGGGCGACTGTAGCTTTCACTCAGGGGCTTTGATGGCCTACGGCTCCTTCGCCATGCACGGCAACCCAGTCACTTTGCTGTCCCAAAGCTGGGTCATTCCTGACTTTCCCAAAGGGTCCAAGTACCCAAGAATCATATACTTACCCAAAACCTGAATTATAATTATTATCACCCAATACCCAAGTACCTAATTATTGGGTACTTGGACCCTTAGGGTTTTGCTTGGCTGAGAGGCACGGCTAGGAATGGTTTTGACGAGGAACATCTGGGAAGTAAGCTACCTAGTTAGGGTGTAGGTAACTCAGGTTCTGTTACTTGGGAACAAAAATCTTGTCCCCAGAATGTGAGAAGTTCCGCATGAAATTTCACTGTCAATCTCCTGTTCCGTGTAAGGTTTGAAGTACAAACGGGTCCTCGATTCTGGCAGTTTTCGATACCAGTCGCTCACCTTGCGCATGCCTTCAAAACTTCTGGGCGCTCTTAGGAACATGGCTTTCCCAAAGATCTCCAAGAAAGCTATGCAATTTCTCTTTGCCTGTCACGTTTGCCATCTACAGGCAATGTCATGTTTCTTCTCTCTGGCAGCAAGTGGCTACTCAAAGACGGTCATGAACTATGCAGGAACAAATAGAGGCGCATTACAGCTTTCGGGTTAAGGTTTACACCACGAACGCGGACGACCCCCTGAACAACATCTACGACACCGGGATGATGGACCGTGTGTCAATGGATTCTTGGCCAGTCATGACGAGGAGTTGTGTGTCAAAATTAGGGACATGGAACGTAAGAAAGGTTAGGCCCCCTCTCTACATATAGTCCCCCTTAAGTAGATAGAATATGGGGTATATGGGGATCTTGTTATAATATACCCAAACCCAGATTCATTCTACTTAAGGGGGACTATAGGTACAAAGGGATTCAAAGCATGACTTGCGGCGGGCATTGGCATCGATTATCCTCTTAACACGCGCCCTAGCAATATCACCGAAACTTAGCCCCACAAACCCTATAGACCTATAACCCTTAACCCCACGTATATCTGTATACAAATCATAGAACAAGGTAAACCCATCACCAATCTCGCTACTGTACATATTTCTATAGACTTCCTTCAAATCCCGGGGTTATGTGAGAAACCATCAAAAGTAGTCTTGGGAGGACATGCCCCGAGTGTTTGCAGCTGCAACCCCCTGTTTAAAACGATGCGGAGACAACGAAAAGTGAAAAACCATGATGCTGCGAACTGTGCTGCTCAAGGGCTGTTAGGTAATCACTTGATAGAAAATGGCAGATATGCTGAACAACTGACAAGGTAGACAATTGAGAAGAATAGCTCCAAGCAAATGTCCATCAGCCAGGTATGGAATTCCGACCGTAGCTCTAATGCAAGGTGCAGAAGTTCAGGTTTACAGGGTCAGCATGAGCATTGGGCTCAATAGCTTCAGACTTTCAGATGTCTCATCGAATCCAAGCTGATTTAGGATTTCTCTGCAGCTGAACGTCGGAGTTTGGATGCTTTTCAGCTGGGGCTTATTGTTGCATCGCATCTGCTTTGTATTCTTCAATATATATATATATATTACAATCCACTATGATCTATTATAATCTGCTATAATATGCTATACTTTACAGTAATATGCTATGCAAACCTTTTGAGGAGAAGATCAAGTCGGGCTGCCACTCAAGTCCTGGGTTGCTGTTAACGAACTTAAACTAAGTTACCATAATACGGGTATATATAGGGTGTGCAGGGTTTAGGGCTTAAGTTACCAGAACGGGTACAGTATATATGATGGATAACAGGGCTTCCCCAATATAGCAGCTTAAAATAAGTTTCTTAACAGCAACCCAGGGTCTCTTGAGGCTTCCCACAAACACCTCATGCAGAGTGCATGGTTCATCCCTGGAAGTTTGCAGCCAATTACTGGCAGATATGTGAGAATCGTAGGAAGGCAGAGGTTAGATGCCATGCTTTCCAGTTGTTGCCGGTGACACTAAAATCGTTAGACTTCTACAAAATCCCATATTTTTGGTGTAATTCGGATCACAGTCTCTTTCCTGTCCACGTGCCGCCTGGCGTATGACCAATCGACTGACCAGCTGGGTCAGCATGACCCAATCAGAGAAGTAGATGCTGCGGAGGTTTTTCCGTCAGGCTGAGACCGGTGTCTGCTTTGTGCAGTTGTGTAGAAGGCATGGGGTATTCTGCCCTTCTGAACTAGTCGCCTCACACAGTGCCAGCTTGGCCTACCCAATCGTTCCAAAAAGGCCGACCAGATGGACCCAGCAGCTATAGTCCCCTTAAGTAGATAAAGTATGGGGTATATGGGGATCTCATTATAAGATACCCAAAGCCATATTCTATCTACTTAAGGGGACTATACCTATCTAGCGCCACTTAAACCCTAGATAGTGGTATCCGATTTCTTTTCCGGTATCTCAATACAACCCCACAATATACTATAACAGCTACTGCCACCCGCTTTTGATCATAGCTACTTGAGTTCACCAATAGTGGCCAGTGAGTCAAGTTGAAGAATAGCGCGGGTTCAGGGTTTATAGGACCTATAGTCTAAACTCCTTAAAGGGGGTTGTATAGGGGATTAGGGTTCAGGATTTAGGGTTTAGGGTGTAGGATTTAGGGTTTAGGATCTTGTCCGGTACCGAGGATGTCTTGTTCTTCGTGTTCCACCAGGCGGCTGTGCGTTACATGGCTGTGGATCCCAACGATGCCAACCTTCCTCCCATCCTCGGTGTGCTCGAGGCATCACAGCTCCGGACCCTCCAAGCTGGTTGGGTTAGGTAGGGTTTAACCCCAAACTCTAAAGCCCTGAATCCTAAATCCTGGATTATGGTAGTTTCCATTTTCTTCCATTATCCCCATATAAGGCCGTTATAACCCCAACATTTCCCCAATGGGTACCTACCTCCCCTAAACCCTGGATTCGTATAAGGAGCCCCAGGAAGGCATTGTCAATCACCAGGGAAGATGGCAATGGACTCCTAAAGCTCCCTAAAGCTACAGGGATTATAGGGTTGTATAGGGCTATATCGGGATTATATAGGGTTATATAGGGTTAATGGAAAATGAAATGGAAACTACTATAGTGGGTCATAAGGGCGTGCGGTAGAAGTGCCCTAGGGTCTTAGGATTCAGGGTTTAGGGTTTAGGATTTTGGGTGACCTAGGGTCTTGGGATTCAGGGTTTATGGTTTAGGGTCATACCTTGGCTTTCCAAAGTGCTTAGGCAGTGGGTTGGAAGCAGGATAACTACTGTGTTGGGTTACCCAGAAAGCGGGGGTTGGGTTTAGGGTTTAGGGACTTGATAGCACAAAATCAACTCGCCCATTACCTTCATGCAAACTAGCAAGCACAAAGCCCTAAACCCAAAGCCTGAGCCCTAAACCCCTAAACCCTGGACTATACTAGTTTCCACATTCTTTTCCATTATCCCCCTATAACCCCAATAATGCCCCAATGGATACCCATATCCCCTAAGCCCTGAACCCTAAACCTCTACAACAAAGGCCCATCAACCTTGCCTCGGTTTACCACGTGGTTGTGAAAAGTCCCTGTTCATTGGTATCCCAACATTGCAGCTCTTAGGGTTTAGGGGTTTAGGGTTTATAGGCTTTAGGGCTTAGGACATCATTGCAGCTCTCCTTAAGTTTTCTTTATTTGGGTAAGTGCCGGCCCTGTTGTGGGCACAGCATGTACTTGCTGATTGAAGTTTTCTTGTCTATGCATGCTCATCTCGGACCTGTAGGCACCTACTCACATGCCTTGCCACAAGGGCTAAACCCCTAAACCCTTTAGGGTGTAGGGTTTAGGGTATGGACTTGTTTGTTCCATGCCTTGCGCAAGGTATCCACAATACAACACTGTTTCCCACGCCTCAAACCGCCATGCCCGCAGACGAGTTCCTAGATACACTCGAAGCACCCCTGATCTAGAATCAACATCCATCATTTACGTCCAAACAGGTTAGTTTACGCATACCCAACTTCGAAATACTAAATCTTAAGCGACCAATCTCACTTGCGAAGCCCTTATTAGTACCTCCGGATCCCGAACTTAAACATCTCCTCGTTAAAGTGACAGATTTACCTTGTTGTAAACTTGTACCCCATATGTATATATATATATATAATGCTAGCCTCCCCCACGTACCTACCCTTTTCTGATCTGGAAACCCCATATATATATACACATACATATAACATATATATGTATATAAGGAGCCTAGAATCCCCTAAACGGGATAGGATCCCATACTAGGGGCCCACACTTTCAAACTTAGATGAGGCCAGTCTCGGCTTGATAAGGTACTCCAATGTATGCCCAGTTATCAAGTGACGTTCCATGTTCTTTTCCATTTGGTTCTCGTGTATTTTAGATCAGGAAGCTCCTGCTGCTTTGCCCGTCTCATCTTGATGAGCATGGTTGTAAGTAACGAATGCGGGAATAGAACAGAACAGGGAAACTGTCGGGTTTTTGGGAAGCATATGCCAGGCATCCAATCTCCGATTCCCTACTAACTATGCAGCCCTAATACACCCTAAACCCCAAAACCGAAGCCCTAAACAGCAAGCCTAAGCCGTAACCCCAACCTTAAACCCTAAACCCTATAACCTCTAAACCCTAAGCCCGCTAAACTATTCTCAGACTGATGAGCTCTGCGCACTTACCGAAGCCTGCACCTATGGAGACGCTCGGGCTGCTACACAGCTCTACCAGCAGGCGTGTCCTAGTGCTTTGTGGGTTCAAGGACCCGCATGGTACAGGGTTTAGGGCTAAAGTTTAGGGTCTACGGCCCTTTGAAGGGGACGATTCGGGATGATGTAGGGATACGCAGGGATGCGTAGGGTTATCTCGTAGCAGCTTGAATAATTACCAATACCTTCCTTTGATGAGGGCTGCGGCTAAGGGTTTAGGGGATGTTCCAAAAGTCGAGGTACAAATGGTAGTTTCCCAAAATTTGGAACCCCAATATAGACCCCAATATACTATGATCCTTATGATGGGGACCCCCATTTGGGGTACCCCTATAATTATGGGAAACCCCCAAATAGGTTGTGGGGTTTCCATGAGTAGGGGACTGCCCAAGACACTGAAGGTTATATTCCACCAGACAGACTCCGAAAGAGAGATTTGCATAACAGCCCCAGAAGCCCAGGTACCCATATAGTAGGTCCTTGGGTTACAGATGATATAAAAGTATATAGGGACTGAAGGACAGGACCCCAATATATAGGTAGCTGGGCTTCTAGGGCAGTTCATGGGCTCTTGAAAATGCACCCCAAAAAATGAGAAAGGTACGCGAAGGGGCCCGTGAAAGGATGAGTTGTTATCCAATATATCTCTCGCAATGTAGGAAGCTGAGCAAGTTTTGTCAATGGTTGATAGAACATGATTAATTAGCCAATTGTGGGCTTATGGTTTATGACGTCCGCGAAATGGTGCAAACGAACGCGTCATGAAAGACCCGTTTCCAGGAAGCGGTATATGGGAACCGGTCTGACCTGGGCAAAATTCAGTACTGTGAACACCTGGGCCTTCAGTTGGGTTGGGGCTCGGGGCTTTTACTACTTTTTACATTGAATGCACAAGCATATAGTCTGAAAAAGCAGAATCCTAAACTGACTCTAGCGTAGCGTAGGATCTGCGTGGGAGCTCTCTGGGTTCCATTGTTTGTCTACATGGTGCTCAGTTGGCTTAGTTCACAGGGATTGGCTATGGCAAGCACCAACCAGCATAGACTCCTTATCTCCAAGTATGGTGCCTTAGCATACTGAGCCAATTCAGGAAGTAAAAAAATCCGTCGTGCAACAACTGCTTCGACTCCCCTGCAACGCTCCTCCTCCTGCTGTTCCTGCTACCTTTGCTAGCATGCCCAATGTTTTTGTTGATGAGTGCGACAGTGACGGCAGCGTGTCGAGCATGGCAGACAGCTGTACTTGGGATTTTTTTTGTAACCCGGCACGAATGTTTTACCCTCCTTGCCTCCTGCTACACAAACATGAAACATGGTTTGTAGGGCCCCTTCGCTGTCTTAGCCATTTCCTGCGCCAGGTGCTGGCAGGCCCAACCGATGGCTGGGCTGCAATCACTGACATGCGGAAGCTGGGACTGGGGTTTTCCCAATTAAGGGTCCCTCTTTAGGAGCCCACAGACTAAGAACTATAGTGCTTCGGGAGTCTATATTGGGGTCCCCCAATTGGGGAATCTACCGCTTACACTTAAAGGGACATTAAATGGGAATCCCAAAACACGGAACTCCAAGAATACAGTAAGAATACAGTTTGGAATATACCTACCAGGGTCCTTATATTCCTCATATTCCTGCTATATCCTGAGGGTCCCTTGTTTTGGGTTCCCATTTTACTCAACTGCAGGGCTCTCCGCTGGATGTCCTTCGAAAGGATTTTTGACCATCTTTGTATGTCTTTGTGGCCTCACCCATGCCCTCAGGATCCAAATAGCCCAATTTAGGTAATATCTATAGATATGGGTTGTACTTGGATGCCCGGGGATAGGTTGTTGCAAAATGTACAGACACTTAGAGGAGATACGCACAAATCATACGTGCATTATCCTGGGTTTACTCGTGGGCAGGAGGTGTTAGGAGTCATCCTTAAACCTTAGGAGGGCCCCCCTAACCCTGTAATAGTGGTATAATAAGAATATAAGAGGACCCTAATATAATCCTTATTGTCCATGATAGTCACTATTACTGGGTGGGGGGTCCACCTAACTTAAACCCTACATCCTAAACCCAACCTGTGTTAAAAAGCCATGAAGTCTTGAACAAGTCCTGGGCACCTACAGCAAGAATTCTTAATGTGAGCTATAGTCTAAGCTCCTGGTATCCCCCTTAATAACTCCTACAGGAGCCCCCTATATAATCCTCTATAGAACCCCCTTTAAGGAGTTTAGAATATGGCTCATATAGAGTGTCCATATCGGCTTCAGCGCTGCGAATGCTGAAGTTCCAGCACGTTTAAGTACGAGTGTTCGAAGTGGTGCAATATGGGGGTTTCCAGAATTATGGGTCCTGTTTGGAGGCCCTTACAAGGATAGTAAAACTTGGTATTATAAACATGTGTGAAGGCGGCATTGGTGATTTTGGGAAATAAAACACATGCTGCCCAGCAACATAGAGTTCTAGTTGATTTGGAACCTTTAAAAAGATTGCCTCCATCAGTGCAAGGCCACTGACATCCGTGAGTGTCGGATTACAGAGCCTGTCAAGAGGGGGCCCTCTTCAATCGTGTCGCTCTAGCGAGCCGCAAGCAGCTCCTGCTCAAGTCTGTGTCGCGTGCTCTTTGTTGCCAGCGTTGTGTTTTTTTTTAAACCTGGGCCCGTCCCCACTGAGAGCGATGGCCACGGCATGTTAGGTCCAATTTGCCCAACTCATGGCATCGAAGGGCAGCTGTGTGATCGATGCGCCTGCCTGCACTGAGGGACACCATTCCGGAATACCGCATTGCAGCTGTGGCAATGACGTTGAACCTGGGCGAGGATTCTGCTGAGTGAATGCTTGTGGTCCGGAAAATATGGGGCCCGTGATGAATTTGGGGGGGGCTGTAGGCAGTTTAGCATTTCGGTTTAGCCTCAAGAGGTTCAGGCTTCCATGGGATATAAGATGGGGTATGGGCTAGAATTAGGGTCCTCAATGAAGGGTCCCCCAAGTCGGGACGATAGTCGACTATACACTCACTGCGATGAGCGTTGTTGACCGTGGGGAGGTATGCTTATCATGTCGCGTACGCTGCGCATGTTTACCTGCAGTGCTTGAGTCTGATTCTGTTTGTCTTAAAGGTCCATGGCGAGTGTCTGCCAGTCGCATGGTTGGTCAGAAGACGGGATTTGGACTAGAATTTCGCAGTAGCGACCTAACCCAACCTCACACCACGTGGGGTGTATGCACGGAGCCGTACCACAAATTGACTTGCTTCGGGCATTAGATTTTCTTGGTCAAGCCACGATTATTTAGTACATATGAGTTAAGGATTAAATACGTGGACAACCCAGGCTGGAACAATAGTAGATGACTCAGCTCACTATCCTCCCCGTCACCCGCACAAGATGTTCCCCATCAGGAGACACCCCCTCCCATCCCTTCGTTTATATACTCACTTAAACTACAAGGTTCCTGAAAATAATTTGTAATTTCTGTTACCTAGAATCCTAATATTTAGCTGAAATTATAATTTCTACTGGGGTTCCAAATCCCTTAGAGTAAAAGTCCACATTTGCATCTAGGGCTTGGGAGGCTGTTTAGCATTATTAGGACGAGTTATGGTGCTCTGAAGGCGCTTAATGTTGCACCCTCTTTAATCCTCTCCCCCTAATAATAAACCCCCCC
>CAJNIZ010043268.1:16672-27204 GCA_905231905.1 Symbiodinium pilosum
TATTAGGGGGAGGGGATTAATCTTAGGGCCCCCCTCCCAACAATGGGCGCCCCCAGAAAACTAGAAATTAGACGTCCTGAATAAGGGTCCCACGGTACTGAGGGCCCCGCGAGGCCTCGGAGATTATTTTATTTAGGGTTTAGGGTTTAGGGTTTAAGGTTTAGGTCTGGATTCGGTCCCGTAGTTTTAGGGCCCCAAACACAACACACATTCAACAGGGTCACCCAAACATTGGCCATGCCCTGAATAAGCGGTGGCGAGAACACATTAAAGAGGGTCCCTACACAAAAGTGAGTGCAACATTAATGGGCGTGAGGATTGCAGGAAACTCGAAAAACATCTCTGTGGACTAAATGCCCTAAAACTTGAAGCTCTCAAGCATTGAACAGTTATCTAGGTATCCAGACTGTAGAAGTCCATCTGTTGCCCAAATGGATGTATATATGACCATAGGTATTCTAGCTGGGGTGGGTACGAACATAGGTTTTCAAGACAGGGGGATTATATATGAAGACAGGTATTAAAAATGGGGGGCACGTGTGAACGTAGGCACTACAAGAGGATTCTAAACTATAAGCCCTGAACCCCCGAACCCTATCCCCTAAAAACCCTGATAGTAGCTTCCATTTTCTTTTCCATTATCCCTATTAAACTCCATATGGCCCCAAACCCTATAAACCCTAAACCCTAAATCCTAAAACTCCCTAAACCCTAAATCCTAAAACTCCCTGAACCCTAAACTCCCTAAACCCTAAACTCCCTAAACTCCCTAAACCCTAAACTCCCTAAACTCTAGAACCCTGAACCCTAAACCTTGACCTCCAAGGATGGCATTGCGTGGCATCATCAATGACCAGCTGTTTGGCGCCGTAGCTGCTGAGGTGCCACATCGAGCATTTGGGGGTTTAGGGTTTAGGGTTTAGGGCTTAGGGAGTTTAGGGAGTTTAGGGCTTAGGGTTTAGGATTTAGGGCTTAGGACTTAGTGTTTAGGGTTTAGGATTTATGGTTTAGGGTTAAAGTTTACGGCTTAGGCTTCTGGATGTCAGAACAACAGTGGCAGGGATGTCTGGTCCAGGCATATTTCTTGCGTGTATACATAGACATATATGTACTTGTGGGTTTTGTCAGGTCTTGATGGTTGAAGCACCAATGGTAATGTAAAATCACCTTGCGATTCTACTTGGATTAACTGACTACGATGGCTAGTAATAGCCTCATAACCCTTTGAACCCATTCTCGCCCGCCACAAGCCAGTACAACTATGTACCTCCGATTGTAATTCAAGGATCACACGCCCGGAACATTGCCAGCCTTCAATGATTTTGGTGCTGTTAAGGTACTTAAAATTCATTACCATAATAAGGAAACCGGATTACCTACCGTATGCCCATATCATGGTACCTTCATTCAAGTTCCTCAACAGCAACCCAGAAGATCTAGGCTTAGGAAATGAGAATCTGAAGCCTGAGTATTGTTCAAAGCGTTTTAGGAGTTGCAGTAAACACCAAGCCCTCAAGCCTAGTTCATCTCTCTGCGCCTTGAACCAGGACCCTCCTTGTACCCCTAAATTGGGGATATATGGTCCCTAATAGTGGGTACTTAGGCCCTATATAGAGGGTAGAAGGAGGGTCTAGGAACCTTAATTCCTAAACCATCCCATGGAGCCCAGGGATTTGCCTTGCTCTGCACAACCATCGTGGATGCCCTGGTCCCTTGGCTAGTTGTTAGGCTTGTGGTAGGGTTTCCTTGACACTGCAACTGTTGGATAATGCGGTGTAAGGTTTAGCGGGTTGAGGGTTCAGAACCTGACAAAACAGCTGTATGAGAATACACTGAGGGCAAATGGTCCATGGAGGGCCGTAGTTACTAACAAGGGCTCTACCTGAAGAGTAGCATGCTACAGCGTATGAGAAGTAAGGCTTAGGTCGCTTTCTTCGGAGGAATGAGTTTTTTGGCGGCATGTTGTGGGGACCTGGAAGGACGGGCCCCCGGGGCCGCATTTGAAAACAAGAGGTTGAATGTGGGGATATACTTGCAAGACCGAAAATTTTCAGCTCATACGCAAGGCCCCCTAAACCCTAAACTCTAAACTACTCGAAAACCCAGACCTAAACAATGTACCTTCAAGTCTGGACCCCCAAAATCCTAGCTACCGGGTGAGCACCCCAGAGCGACCTAATTACTGTTAAGTAATGTAGACTCAATATGTTACTCTAACAAGGAAACCAGATCTTCGCAACTTAGCTTAAGTTCCCTAATAGCAACTCAGACTAGCCTCAACCCTGCAACCTAAGTGACACCTGGGACTTTGGGTTTGGGGGTTTAGTGTTGAGGAATCAGAAGGTGCATTTGCAGAGTTTAGGGTTCACAGGATTTAGCGGTTTTGGGTGTACAGGGAAATTTGAAGCCGATGTTTGCTTTATGGTGGGCCCAGTATGGGTCCCAAGCTTGTTTCAGGGGATTGTTGGGTTCCCAAAACCCCAGTGGAAGGCTTGATGCCAGTACTTTCAGATCTAAACTTTGACCCCAAAAGTCTAGGAAACATTCAACATACCCTACAGGGGCATATCCCTACGAAAAGTGAAGTGGTATGCCACAATCCCCCTTGCATTCTCCTTTTGGATCCTTTAAGGTTCAAGGGGCATGCTTTGGGGACGTTTGGGGCATGCGGACTACTTCTTTGCAAAACCCTTAGTCTTTGGCCCTAATCGCCCGAAATCGGCGGCCCGGACAGGTTGTGCAAGAGCCGCAGAATACAGAAGTCATCCTTGTCACTTGTGGTAGGCACTATGGGTTTAGGGTTGAATTAGGGTTTTCTCAAAAGTGTGAGCGTTTTGATCCCTTCAAACGGGTGACGGGACGTATGACGCTAGGGTTGAACACTATGCAAAAAAGCAGATTGGGTTTGTGTTGGAAAGCCACCGAATATCCCAAATTGTAGCCAGATGGCATCTTCTGAAACAGTAGGGTTCAGGGCATAGGGCTCCAGGCATAACATGTCCACTTCCTCAGTCCCACCTAGTCAAGGTATATACTTTCTGACAACTTCTTCATGGAACCATCACATATCTACATATGACATATATGTTAGGTCCACTACCCCACCCAATAGTAGGGTGTCTAAGGGAGAATGGTGATAATATTCGGGTCCTATTATACACCTACCAGACCACTAGTGCAGGCTGACGGGTCCACCACCTGATACACATAGCCCCCCTTAAGTAGATAGAATGTCGAACTGCCCGGTATCATCTTGTTCTATCTACTTAAGGGGACAGTTTGAACTGATTTCTTGTAGAATCCTCTAAACCCTAAACCCTAAACCACCCTGGGGCTTGGGAGCTGAGTGAATGGATCCCTCCAGCAGTCCCTATATAATCCTGTCTGCCAGTCTGTATGGCTCATCCCCAAATCCCCTGACCCTAAACCCCCAAGTAATATACTACCCTAAACCCTAAGCCCTAAGCCTTCAAACCCTAAACCCAAAACCCTGCATGCTGGGGCACAAAAGGGCCGACGGGATTTTAGACCATATAATTTAACCCTAAAAAGCCCTAAACCCTGAATAGTAGTTTCTATGTTCTTTTCCATTAACCCTATATAACCGCTATAGAAACCCCTATATAAGCCATTCTCTGCTACAAATCATTGGGTCATTCGCCTGTGGAAATGTGAAACCCTAAACCCCAGACCCTAAACCCTAAAACTTAAAGTTGCTCAGACAAGGTCACTCCGGACTCTGCCAAAGAACTTGCGCAGACCAAGTTCTGCGCCAAGGATAGCACGGTTTAGGATTTGGGGTTTTGCATGTCAACAAGGAGCCCAGATGCAAAAAATATTATGTTTAGGGTTTAAGGTCAAGGGTTCAAGATTCAGAGTTGAAGGTTTCTGCGTCAGACCTCCATGTTTAGGGTTAAGAGTTCTGATGCGCATTGTCCATTCCTGTCCAATTGGGCGCTTTGGCGGTAACTTTTCCGCTCCTAATTCAGGCCTCACAATATTATGTGCGAAGTGCCTAGTTTTTCCCGCTTGAATGCTTGGTGCACAGACACATGAGCTATAGTCCAAACTCCTTAAAAGGGGGTTCTGTAGGGGACTATATGTGGTTCCTCGTATAGAGCCTTTTAAGGGGGATGCTAGGAGGTTAGCGCATGGACCGTCTGGGATGGAAGTGTCCTCCGTTTTGGGACCCCAAAGTATAGTTCTCCTAGATTAAGGTAGGAACCCTTGTGGGCCCACAGTACATGGGTTGTTCTCAAACTGATGGGCCCCTGTAGTGCTGCTGCTTTAGGGTTAAGGTTGTAGCTGAGCCAAGATGTCAAAGGTTTAGGCTTGGATAGTACCTGGGGTGAGTCAGTGGCTGACAGCGAGGACAGCAAGTTCAGCACAGCCGTCAACGCCGTCAAGTGGCGCGTGCCCAAGGCGGGGAAGTGCCAGATAGAAGGGAGCGCCTTGCATGCGGACAGTTTTTTTTGACTTTGTATTGGGTAGCGCCATGTAATTTGCACGTAGATGGCCTTCCTCATTTGGTAGCTTCCCAAGGGCCATTTTTTAGAGTTCCCACAACGAGGGTTTTAGCACATTGGAATCAGTATTGGGACCCTAAGTATAGTGCAACCTCCCATCTGGGAGTGTCTGAATGTGTTGCATGTCAGCCCGGATGTGAGAAAGCTACGTTCGGCCACCCAGTGCTCGGAGATGCAGCGCTGACAGCCCAAGGCAGGTGTCATTCTAGGCTTCAGGGCCCAAAGTATTCATGGTTTGCAGGCTTTATGGGCCGAAAATATGTGTTTTCTTATTTTCTGATGAGGGCCAGTGCAGCCCAACATAATGCCATTCGTACGCTTACATAACTGTAGGTTCCCCAGCCTTAGATTGCTCGATGTTGCGCGCGCATGCAGTTAAGCAATGTCAATATCATTTGTTGGCATCTTTTTGTGGCTTACTTTGTCATTTGGGAGGGGGGTGGCAGGGCTTTTTGTGCTTAAGGGCCTTTGCTGGTTAAAAAACACAGTTTGACTGGCTGGCAGGACCTCGCGAAATGCCACTTGGTTGCATCCTACAAATCGATGCGAGCCAGTCATTGCGCCCTTGTGCCTTTGGTGTGCGGTTTTGAATGGCAGTGGCAGCAGCAGCGGCGGACCATGAGATCTCAAATTGCTTGCCAAAACTTGATCCATCTCCCCAAGAACCTAAACCCTATGTCGCTTCGAGTCAGGATTCAGGGTTTGGGTCCTATGCTTTTTTGCCGGTTCCTGGGGTTAGATGCTCCCTTCCCGTCTGAGCCATGAGCAGGCAAGCTCCTCGTAGTTCGTGCTTTCATACCTCTACCTGGATCTTCACACAGTTTAGGACGTGGGGTTTAGCACCTCCAAGGTACGAAGATGATGGCTGAAAACCTTTAAATGTAGGCAAAGAGGCCATTATCCTACGTATTTCGGGGTCCAGGTGCACAATTTCTTTATAATCGCTTTACCATACACCATATACCCTGAAATCTGCGAGGCATGGCCCTCTTTGTTGAAGTGCTCGAAGCCCTCATCGAGGGCATGTATTGGCAGGACACGTTTGTGGGATGTGAAGCTGGGGCCTGTAGGTTGCTGCGAGCTTCCCATGAGCTGTTGCATGGGTATCCAGGCGCTCCCATGTCGTTCCTTATTGGGTCCAGTATATGCCACTCGCAGGAATTGCATTTACATAGGAGCCTCTGCGCACATGGAACGACCTCATCATTCTGCCAAGCTTTACATATTCAGTAGAAGAACGAGCAGCAGAGCAGCTTTTCTTTTCCTGAGCACCCTGCTCCAGGTTCATTAGCCCCCTCTGGCGCAGATGAAGGCTTCCGTATCTTCACTTTGCCAAGACTCAACGACTTCAACGTTTGCGTTCAGCAAAGCATCGTCTACAGCCTTTTGATGCAAACGTACCTCAAGCTTAAAAAAAACGGGCGTCTGGATCCTTTGTGCAACTCTCGCTCCGTGAGTTCGGAGCTATAGTCCCCTTTAAGTAGATAGAATATGGCTCTGGGTAAATTATAATGAGATCCCCATATACCCCATATTCTATTTACTTAAAGTGGACTATAGGCAGTTTGGAGTCCCCTGCTCCAGTCAAGGCTTCCACCCAAGAAAATGGGCGGTTTCCCAAAATTAGGGGTAACCTTTTGGAGGTCCTTATAAACAGGTCTATGGCATTTTGGGCTCTATATTGGGGTCCCCCTATCTGGGAAACTACCAAATGTGATCTCATAGGTTGCCTCAGAAAAGAACACTGGCGGGCTTCTACTGGGTTGCTGCCAAGGAACTTAGTTAAAGCTACTAGAATATAGAAACCCTACTAAATACTATATACAGATATATACATACCCATTATGGTAGCTTGTGAAAGTACACATTTCCGGGCTTTCTGTTGCCAAATTCCTCGGGTACTTTTGCCCTTTCTTTGTGATCTCCTTGAGCGTAAAATGAGCCTCACGCTCGTGTTTTACTATAAGGTTCGGGGAGTGTATGTACTGTTACTTGGAACCCTAGGAGATGAACAAGATCTTAACTTCTGCGAAACCTTGAAAATCAAAATGCCATTGCAAATCCTACCCTACTTAAGTATTCCACATGTTGCAAACAGCTGAACCCTACATCCGAAACTGGAGGAGACGCTCGTGGGGCCAAGCAGCTTCCTGGCCTGACCTTACGTTCTTAGCATTACTCTTATCATTGCTATGGGTATTAGTTATGTTGATTCCTCTTGTTGTTATTCATGGGACTATTGTTATGGGCATTACTCTTATTGTTGCCATTTATGCGGCTTCTTATTCCTTCTATTGCTAATAATTTTATTATTGTTGTCAGCAATGTTCTTGTTATTGTTTTGTTTTACCAGTTTTATGCTGATTATTATTGCTATGTTTGTTGCTCTTACTGTTGTTGTCAGTGCCCGTCCTTCTGGTTATTGCTTCGTATTGCGAATAATGTTCTTATTGTGTTTGTTGTTGTTATTATTCTGAGCAGAGTGTAGCACCATTGTTTTTGCTGTTATCATTAGTGTTAGTGGCCTTATTATTGTTAGAATTTGTGTGGTTCTGGCCTACTGTTAATACTATACTGTGCTTAGATTTACTAGTATGCGTATTGTGGTAAGTAGCATTACTATCACTATTGCTCTTGTTACTGCAATTCCGGTCAGTATTATTATCAGTTATACTTATTCCTGAATATTACTTTGAATGCCTTTGTTAAGTATTGCGATTATATGTATATTGTTATTAGTAGTTCCATCATTTTTTGAACAGGAACATTATTGTTGCCGTTTATATTGGTAGTGGTGTTGCTTTGCATTATCATCAGTATTATTCTTACTAGTCTTCTGGCTATATTGATTCGTATTCGTTTTTTAAAAACATTCTTCTTCGTACAATTTTTAGATTACGCTGTGGTGCCTGTGTGTAGGGAACCTACATATGCGGCGGGGGTTCTGGAAATTAGATGTTTTGTTTGTCGGGTCCTACACTAAGGATCATAGTATTTAGAGGTCTATAGTGGGGTCCCCGTATTTAGTGAAACTAGCATGTTATAAAGGGTAGAGTAGGGTTATGACGGGCGTGCTAAGGAAATATGGTAGCACATTGCCTAACTCCAAGGTTCCTTATACTGCGGAGGAGAAAACCTCTCACACCCTGAACCCTAAACCCTAAACCCTAAAAAAGACTAAACCCCAAACCCTAAACACCACCTTCCTTGTATTGCAGTCGCCCAGCTCGCACGTCTCCCCGGTCCGGCTTTTGCCCACTGCATCTCCAGGGAATGTAACGGTGTTATGGGTATCTTATAGGGATAATATAGGGCCCAGGGCTTAGGGTTTAGGGTATCTCACCTAGTAGACCCAGAGGGTCAGATAGAGGTGAACTGCAACCATCCAAGTTGGAACGTCCATGGAGCACACTGCAAGTGAGCCTGCATCATACATTCTTCAAGCAGAGCCAACTGAGAGCGCCTCAAAATGAGCAGTGCTTCATTGCCGAGGCATCTAGCTCTCAGACTTCATCTTGAACAAATCTTGGAGTCACGCATGAAGCAAAAGTCATCTCAGGCTCACGAATGCTGAAGGCCTCCATCTCTAGCTCTGTCTAAAAACCCTCCTCACCATCAAGGCCCAACATCAACTCAGCTTTCTCTGCAGGGTTGAGGCTGCTACCTCTGAGCATCTGGATCATCTGCTCAGCACTGGACCTCAAACCCTTAACTGAGGTTGAGGTCTTTAGAAGTGCTGTTTCGAACCAGGCTTTGAGAAGCATCCTGAGCAAGCTTCTCCTCGAGCAACGAGGTCCCCCCGAGAAATCCAGCTTCCTCACGAGCTTTCTGATGATCTTGAAAGACTTCCCTGACTTCAATCCTTAGGGAATATATTAGGGTTATAGTATATAGGGGTAATGGAAAAGAGCAGGAAAACAACTACAATAGAATAGGGTATATAATGGGGCTAATAGGGACACTGAGGTTGCGCTCTCTGAGGCAAAGGACTAAACCCTAAACCCGGACTGCCTGAACATGAGGCTTTAGGGCCACCACAAGGTGATGGTTCCCAGGCAGGAAAAGGAGACCGCCTTAGAACGGTACTCAAGGTATATGGGTGGTTGTCAAAATTGTGGTCCATTTATGGGTACCCTAAATATTAGGTGCCGTATTATAATGGGGATCCACAAAGGGACCATAATTTTGACAACCACCCATATGGCACAGCGTACGTCTGAACTGCCAAGGCAGCCTGCTGAGTATGAGGTCAGCCGGGTTCTCCGAGAATTCTCTCGAATCTAACCTGCTGATTCTTGAAAAATCCTGAAACTGTATCCCAATATGACCGCAATATATTCCCAATACAACCCCAATATAGCTGTATGGCTGGGACAGGCCTACAATGAGCTTGACTGGCTGAGCACAAAGGGGCAAAAGCAAGGGGCGAGCAGCAGAAATACAAGCCTGAGTCCGGTTGCATTCTGCACTCAACTCCAAAATGGTAGTTTCCCAAAACAGGGGAATTCAATATAGACCCTAATATACTATCTTCTTTACTATAGGGACCCCCCAAAAAGGTACCCATAATTTTGGGAATTCTCCAAGTCAATGCGGCGCAACTGGGCCTGAAGACCCTCATGCCCGACTAGGGCAGTCCAGTGACTGGCTGAGGCAATCCCACTCAGGTCCAGGAAGCTCTGGAGCATCGTCATCTTCATTTGAGGAGTCATTTTGAGATGTGGGGTTCAACAATACAATGCAGCCCTAAATCCAATCACGACTGATACTCATTGCAGCTTAGACTTCTCGAGGTGCAGAAGAAGGGGCTCAAAAAGGCTTGGGCAGCTGAGAAAGATAGAAATTGCTGAGAACCTGAGACTCAACAGTCAAACAAGGCTGAAAGGCGTGCATCAAGAATGCTTACATGGATACTGAGGAAAAACCAGAGGGGGGCTGGCTCATACAATTAAGTTGTCACTTGTTTTGGCCCCACTCCGCACTATAGAGGTTCCAACATGCCTTGGCTATTCCTGAGTTTAGGGTTGAGGATTGAGGGTTCAGAGTAATACTTGAATACTTTGCTCATTCGGTTGCCGAGCTTCTGTAAAAGGATCCGCAAACACATATTGCTCCTACCTGCTCAGGGAGGGTGGCCCTAGATTCTTTCGACATATCTCCTAAGCCCTCTAAGCCCAATGGGTCCTCACCTGCTTTTGGGTGTGTCCTTCAGACGCGGAATTCCTTGGAACCTTACTTTGGGGGGAGATCTGAGCATGTTTTTGATGTTATTCCGCCGCGATCCCACAAAGTCCTTGTATGCTAACAAAAGGGAATCTTGTAAAGAGACCCAACATCTGGGTAGGAACCATAGTTAGGACAGTTTAGGGTTTCGGGTTTAATTCGGATTTAGGGTTTAGAAAGGGCCTGAGATGCAGCGTATTAATTTGGCATCCTAGCCTCAAAAAGCTTTGAGCCCGGACTGAGGCTATCTGGATCCATACTTGAAAAACCGGGTTGTCAACGTCACGGGTTGCTGGCGCCAGACGCATCTTGGCCCCCTTGCAAATTGTAGCTGCGCCACGCTAATAATCCCCTCCCCCTGATATTAAACCCCCCCACCCTCCTAAGAATAAATATTCCCAGTATTCGGTATAATATAATAAATTGGGAGTACTGAATATTATGGGGGGGGGTTAATATTAGAAGGACCTGAATTCAGGAAGGAACCCAGGGGGTATTGTATAGAGGGGGGGTAGTAGGGGAACCCATGAGGCCCTAAACCCTAAACCCTAAATCCTACACCCTAAACCCTAAAGGGGTAGTAGGGGAACCCATGAGATCATGGCCGTATGGCAAGGGCTTGTTGGGGCTATCCCTCAGTCTTGCACCTGATGGGTTGGGATGCTACCAAGTCCAAGTGAAGGCAATGTTCATGGCAGCCCCAAAATCCTAAACTCTTAACCTAAATCCACCCTTACTGATTTGAAAGCCAGCCGACTAAGGGTTTAGGGTCTAGGAATTAGG
>CAJNIZ010043268.1:32594-57473 GCA_905231905.1 Symbiodinium pilosum
AGAACATGGAAACTACTATAGCTT
Organism: Symbiodinium pilosum; assembly: GCA_905231905.1. Taxonomy (NCBI): domain Eukaryota; class Dinophyceae; order Suessiales; family Symbiodiniaceae; genus Symbiodinium; species Symbiodinium pilosum. The sequence continues at coordinate 32,619 of CAJNIZ010043268.1, forward strand.
AATTGGTTCTATTGGGGTTGTGGGTTATATAGGGTTAATGGAAAAGAAAATGGAAACTACTATAGTTTAATTGGTTCTATTGGGGTTATGTAGGGTTAATGGAAAAGAAAAAATGGCTTGTAGGGGTTAGGTTTGTATGGGTCTTTCGGGTGTTGTTTAGGGTTTGGCAACCAGAAATTAGCTTACGGCGGTTAGATCGTTAAGGGTTTTTAGGGTGTTTAGGGCTTGATGTCTGGAGGTTTCGGGCTTAGGGGTTAGGGCTTTGGGGTTTAGGTTCTACGATTGAGGCTGCATCCTCACATTTTGTTTGCATGCTCCTCAATTGTAACCCCCAAGGCTGATTACTACGACTTTAACATGACCCTGGTATTCTAGAATGCCATCAACCTTGTTTATGCCTGGGGTCCTAAGCCCTAAGCTTGGCAAGAACAAGCCTCATTTGGCTTCAGGGCTAAGGGTTTAGGGTTTACGGGAAAGCCAGGTAACATCCTACAGTCTCTTATGGTTTCTGTTAACTGAAAATATTGTTGGTAATACGCTCTGTGATATCCTATATGGCTTCTTATAATTTGTATTAGCTCACACTGTTTTGCTAGTAGTACGCCGACCTGGGCCCTAAGCCCCTAAGCCCTGGAACTCTCAACCGTTAACCCTAAGCCCTTAACCCTAAACTCTTAACCAGGACCCTCCTTGTACCCCTAAATTGGGGTATATGGTCCCTAATGGTAGGTACTTAGCCTAATAGAGGGTAGAAGGAGGGTCTAGGAACCCTAAACACTAAACCCAAACCCTTAACCCAAACCCTAAGCCCTGAGGTAGCCGCTTCCGGAAAGCCACTGGATTGGGAGGTGCTATGGGGAAGTATTATAATTGGGGGTGTCCCAGATTATTAGGGGTTCGGGTTTAAGGTTTTGGGTTTAGGGTTTAGCCGAACCTTTTAAAGCAGTTATATGGGGCTTAGGGTTTAGGGCTAAGGGGCTCCCAAATTAGGGGTACCTTGAAAGGGGTTATTTAGGGTTTGGGGTTTGGGTTTCCCAAATCAGGGGTACTTTTTTGGGGTCCTCATAAGAAGGGCTATAGTATTTTGGGGTCTATACTGGGGTCCCCTCATCTTGGGAAACTGCCATACGACCTATGATGGCAAACACTTACAATGGACATGTCCGACGCTCCGTGTGACACGACGAGCATTCATAGCCAGTGGGGTAAAGGGTTCAGGGTCATAGGAGATATTGTCAAGACTAGGCTTACTAAGGTACCTTCAGAGGTTGAAAAGGGGCCTTTCTTGCAGCTCCACATAATACATATGAGCTTGAGTTCGTTTTGGCCTCGACCTAGTAATACTTGTGTAGTACAGATATATTGGATTCTCAGACGGTCTTGTCTTGCTATGAGTGGGCGGGGGGCTGACCTGAGGTGAAAGGAGTGATTAAAGGTTAAAGGGTTTGGCGTTAGTTTTTTCTTTTTTTTGTTTGATTCTGGAAGTTTTATTGGGTACAGGGGTTTAGGGCTCAGGGCCTTTCTACAGCCTCACGGAGACCTCCGAGTTGCTCGAAACGAAAAGAAAGCAAGGGTCTTCAGTGCAATGGCTACTCCATTGTGCCAGCAGGTTGTGAAGGCATGTTGCTTCAATCATGTGTACATATATACATCCATAAACGCGCAACAGGATGTGAAAGACAGATTTGACTTGCAAGGATGTCTTCAAGCTAAAGCGAGGCAAGAAGATGATGGCGTTCAGCAAGCCACCAGATAGCTCTCAAGGAACGGTACCTTGCGGCTTCAGCTTCATGCGGCTTATGGTCATTTTGGAGGGTACGAACATGCGGAAAGGGATTGCAAGAATTCGATTTATAGATGGAGCTATCTAGGGGGCTTATGCCAGATTAAGGAAACCCATTCATTTAATTCATTACGAGGCTTGTGGGATGCTTTGGACTCGTATTTGGAAAGGCTTGCCCGACCCTGCGGGAAATTGAACGCAATGTAGATCCCTCAAACGAAGCCCATGAGAGTCCCGGCATAATCGCGATATGTATTGTGTTGCGTCTCTCCTTCCGCAGATAGCGCTTACTTACCTTAGGCCGAAAAGTCCACGAGTGCTGCCTACTTTGGATTATTTGGAACCTCCGGTAATGTAGAACTGTGATTTTAAAACCCCTCCTTTTCAGGGTCTTAGTAATTAACAAGATTAAGGAGAGGGGGTTTATTAATCACGGGTCTACATTATGCAGCAGGCGGAGGCCTAATGCAGGAAGGGTATGGTTGGGGGAGCTTGGCGCATCATAGGCTCAAGGCCTGCAGTCTAATCTCAAATTTCAAGGGAGCCTACGGGGTCTGACAGCTTCTTCCAATCAGTACAGCAGCATGGTAGAATTATTGGGGTCCTTCTCAGAATCCTGTTCGGGGTATTGCAAAAAAGCTCCCGTATCTGAGGTTCGGGCATACTTTCCACGCGTTTGACCCTTCACTGTCATGGCAGGTTATGCCGATGCTCGACGCAGCGGGCGTCAATTCCATGATCCTCAACCTGGTGTGCTTTGGCTCTCAAAACTCATGGGCCCAGACTCACAAGGAACTGAAAATCAACTGCCCCTGGAGTACGTGCGGTCATGTAGGATTCTGAGGGATATTGTGGCTTCGCGTGGGGCAGCTGGTGAATTGGGAACATGACAGGGTGATCAAAGTCATTTAGGGCGAGGAGCCTATGGTTATCTGGGCATGTGGAGACTTTCTTATGTTCGCAGGCGGCTGCAACAAGGCGTGTGTGACTTCGCCAACCCAAAGCAAGGAACACTACAGGGTCAAGCAGGTTGCTGCAAGCAGAACACTCTCGGTTTGACGCAGATAGCACTTGGGCCGCCAAAAGTAAAAGCTAGGTGTTGCACGCGCACGGACGCACACTTTTAGCCTATGATGAATGAGAACCCTTTGTCCAATATACAGATCCTTCGGAGACCCATCGCAGGCATGCAGGACACGTGCTCAGAACCCCCGGCTGTCTTTCAGGTAGATAATCATGAGCCAGACCCCTAACAGATCCAAAAAAAACGGAACTTCCCAATCATCCATTAGCTTCCACAACCTGATGATGGGGTCTGCTTGGGAGGGTTCCATTTGAGCAGCCTTATGGAGGCACAGCCCTTAATGTTCTCGAGGAACTCCAGGTTTCTCGAAACCTTGTGTTGGGTTTTGGCCTGCAAAAACCCTGAAACTCTGACGAGGACGCCGAACAGTGATCTCTTCTCCGAAATCTTAAAAATCCCAAAACCCTGTGCAGTGCGCCTCCGCGTTCTGAAGGCAGTCCAACGATCCCATGGTTGACCCGCTGCCCGTCATCAATGCTTGCATCACATTCATGGGAACTCAATAAGATAATCTCACCTCTGCTTAGCAAGGAATGAGGCAATAAACCAGAAAATAGAAACTATTCTATTATTGGCCATATATGTATATGTGGCGACGACTAGCGGATCGATTCCTTCATGCCTTGCTACCCAGAGATCCGCAAGTAGCTGTGTTGCATGGAGCTCTCTCAGTTTTTTAAGAATTCAGCTTGGCCGAGTTTAGGCTTTGGCATCAACAGTAGGGTGTCATTCTCGTTAGGCACGCGGGAGTTCATTTCCAGCCCCTTTCTGGGCCTGAGTCAGGCTGGACTTTCAGAAGTACGCCCACCCCTCGGCAGACTAACATGAACCTCCACAAAGGCTCCTTATGAAGAGGCAGTAACCAATATAGGGTTCTTCTGGGTATTCCATGGTTAGCTTCCGGGAGGGCACCAGGGCTCAGGCGAGAAGAGCGGAAGAAATCGCTTTGCAGGCCCCTCAAGGGATCTCAGTATACAAATAATACCTACATTGGGCCCTACAGTCTGTAAACAATACCTACATTGGGCCCTAAAGTCTGTAAATAATACCTACATTGGGCCCTAAAGTCTGTAAATAATACCTACATTGGGCCCTAAAGTCTGTAAATAATACCTACATTGGGCTATTTGGATATCCCTAGGGCCCTTCTTCCTGGCCAAAAGGATGGAAGGGACAGGAGCTCAAGGCCTTTCTTCTCTCCTGTCGTTAGTAGTTTAGGGTTTAGGGTTTAGGGGGAATGAGGGAAGGGAAAAGAACATGACTATATCAATGGGGATGCGCTGACAACCAGTAACCCTCAAGAGATCTTGAGAGCTTTGGGGTGTAAAATTTCAAGTTTAGGTCTTTCGGCTTAAGCATTTGAAGTAGGAATGCGGCCTCCAAAAGGCAGAGGCTTTGGAATCTGCACTGCGAGATTTCACAAGGCTTCAAGCCGCCCTCAAGGTTCTATTGGGTTTATATGGGGATAATGGAAAAGAAAATGGAAACTCCTATAATGGGTTATATAGGGTTTAGGGTTGGGTTTAGGGTTTAGGGTTTAGGGGTAGAATTTCTTGATCGTTTGAGCCTGATGGGCTTGGTTCGGTCTGCTGAAAAGGCCTAGAAACCCAACAGGATCCCAGGACCCAATCTCCAAAGATTACATGGGGGAATAGAGACGGATCGTCAAGGCTACCATGAGTTTATAAAGGGGAGCCATGTTGCAGATCTTTCTAGTGGTCTGAATAGGGGAGTGGATAGGTGAAATCTTGCACCACCTTGTACAACCTATCTATCTTCCCTAAATATACAAGAATCCTATCATAAAATGAATAGTTTCGATGATGATCCTAAAGAACCCTTAATTGGTAACACTGGGGTGTGTTTTTGTACTGTACTCCCCTGCTTCCGTGCCAGGAAATTTTGGCATTTTGGCGTGCATAAATATATACATATATATATATATTTGGATGGGGTAGAATGATCGCAGAACCTCTTGGAACTACCCGCATAGTATGGAGCGACTCCCCCATCATCCTTTGCTAATGCCCATGTATCTCTAGGCGCCTCCTAATTTTGAGAGATCCCCATCTTGTGCTAGAGAGAACTCTTGGAACCATCTACGCAACATCAGTTTGCAAGTCTTGAAGTTTGGGTCATCGCCAGATATGGATATGGCATCTAGAGACTTGCAATTGCGGGCCAATCTTGTGCCATGACTGAGGGTGCCAGCATATGGAACCGACGTCAGAGACCCGACTGGCATCTGCAGCTACAAGCTCGAGTACCAAGACTGCATTTGGGGGCTTTAGGGTTTGAGCCACAGTTCGGGCCGGTAAAACTTCCAGTTGACACTCCAAGTAAGATTTAGCTTTACAAGGAGTTGTAGTAGTCCCAGGGTCCAGATACAGGGGTTTGCCAAATGAAGGGTTCCTTGACTGAGAGATCCCCGAAAAGACGGATTATGGCATTATGGGGATATATCAGGGGGCCCCAAATCGCTGGACACCCCCACGTCTCTGGCATGGGTAGAGCATGAGCCATTTACTCCTTTCGAACCATGGCTGTAGGGCGTAAGTCTACCAAAGCAAGATATCTTCGACGATGTTTTTCACCAGTGCGTGTTTTTGGGGTGGTTTGCGGTCACAGGTTTCTCAAGCTAGAGTGTCAGGCTCGGATGATCCTCGTAGATCCTTTAATTTAGAGGCTCTCAGGAAGTTTTGCGGCAAATAGGACTTGGGTACCATCCCTAAAGATCCTGGGAACCAACAAATGGGCTTTTTGTACTAAAGTGTTAATGGCAGTTGAGCCCTAAAGCCCTATTATCTGGGTCCTTGGACCCTTAAGGTATAGGACAACTCGGAACTGGTGTTCAATATTGCCATGCCTGCCGTTGCGGTGCATGTGTTGAAGCCCTATGCCCGGTTACTTGCCATAGTAACACAGATTGAACCCTGCACTCCTCTTCTCCGAAATCGCTTCACACCTGAGGAATGCGAAAGTGAGTGAAATCACAGGCCGTGCTTTGTGTCCAGGGTGCAGGATGCACGGAGCAGGTAGGCGTGAAAAAACCAGGAGTGGCAACACAGAACATGCTGTTGGAAATTCACAAAGTGCGAATACTGGCAGTGGGCACACGCCGTGGCAGCAAGAACATACATCATGGTGTGTCTTGGTAATTTCTGGGGGGATGGTGATGATAGATGATGACAGCGATGATCAAGCCCCAGACCCTAACGTCAAGGGGAACAGAATTGGGAGAGGTTGCAGCTTCTTGCTGACTTCTTGTGGGTTGTGGCTCTTGAGCAGACATGTTGAAGGTAGAAGGCATGTGGATTGCTTGAGGATGTGCTCTTCGTTTGGCCTTTGTCAGGCTTGGAGATTCAGGATCCCCTTTACCCCCAAGTGTCGGAAGTGTACGATAGTGTAGGTATGCGGATCCTTTAGCAAAGCCTTATGAGATATAGTCGAAACTCCGAGTATCCCCCTTAGTCACCCCTATAATTGTCCCCAATATAATCCCCTATATACCCCCCTTTTAGGAGTTTAGACCCTAAACCCTAAACCTTCTATGAACCTATATAGCCCTATATAGCCCCTCTAGAGAACCACCTTTTAAGGCATTTAGACCGTAGCTCATTGGCAAACCATGACAGCCATCCTTTTCAGCAAGCGTTGGCTCTTTGCTAGGGGTTTCTTAATGGCAGTCACGGGGTAGTTCCCAAAACTCTGGTCCAATTTTGGGTACCCTAAGTATTAGGTGCTGTAACATACCTTTTAACCTACGGGGCCCATAATTCTGAGAACAACCCCATGGTAGTCATGGCAGAAATCAAAGAGCCCACTCTTAACATTTTCTTGACCGAGCTGGAAAAGTCCATCCTTCATGTGAGCCTTCCGTCATAGCCTTTGGCTCGCATCGGTAGTTTCCCAGAATAGGGGACCCCAATATAGACCCCAATATACTATCATCCTGATTATGGGGACCCCGGTTAGGTGCATCTACTAATTATGGGAAACTCCATTTCTGCCCTGGAAGATGTCAAAGAGGTATTCTCATTCTCCTGCCGCCTCAGCCTACAGATAATCTCTAGCGTTGGAACATATGCATCACCTTTGCAGCCGTAGGCCAGGGACAGGCAGCATGCATTGTCGCCGCTCTGACACAGGTTTGCGCAAATTACGCAATCTACCCCGGATCATGTGTCTGTTCTGCGCGTATGTAGGATTATTTGTTGCAGTCATTTTTGACGATCATAACCTCGTATAATTCAGCCTAGACCTCCTGGACTGGTCGAGTTATCTCTGCACTTCAAGTGTCCTGCATGCTAAACTGGTGTTCTGCAGGATTCGGAATACTTGTGTGCTGCAGCATCGATATGCAACGCGGGGGGAAAGGTGTCAGAAGCTGTTGTCGACGAATCTACATATACACATTTTGTCGAAGGCATGAACCCCCCCCCCACACCATAAACCGTAAAACCGAAGCCCTAAACCCCCTTCCCCTTACCTTACAAAAGCCCTTAGTGACATTTCGTGCCCAGCCAGGTCTTGGTAACCTTCGCTTAGAGGAGTTGGTCGTTGACGGCCGCTTTCCTGCAGACGTCCTTGAGGTTTCAGTGTGTAGGCTGTGCGGGTTTACTTGCAGAAGGTTAGAAGGGAATATGGGATAAGGATTTATGATTTTAGGGTTTAAGGGCTTATATTCACTAGGTATTCTATGGGGATTCGATTATTCCCTCAGTCCCTACTAAGAACCAGTAAGTTTAGGGTGTGAACTTTAGGCCCACCGGTACACCCCTGAAATCCCAAGCCAAGGCTCCTATGATGAGCAGAGCACTTTCGAGAACACAGCTATCAAGTTAGCCGTCGGCATGAGGTGCCTTGACTAGCTTCTTTAGGGTTTATAGGATTTAGGGTTTAGGGTTTAGGGGGTTAGGTCAGTCACCTTACAGTAGCAGTTACCCACAATAGGTAATAGGAGCTATATTAACCCCTTGAAGGGGCTATTGACTGTAAGAGGCAATGACCCGAGGTTTAGGGTTGGGATTTCGATTTTTCCGGGTTCAGTGTGTAGAGTGTTTCTGGATTTAGCCTTTGGGTCGGGGCTCTGTTCTTCATACGGTTTTCCAACGCAGGGCTTTGAGGGTGAGGGTTTTCATGTCTTTCAGAAACTTGAGCCTGAAACCTGACTTCCCCCTAAACCTCCCAGAATCTTGTAGACTGCAACCCATGGAGCCATCACGAAATCGCCCTAAATTCAGGCAATAAAGCCAGGGAACCCCAGAAGGGACCTTCAATGCCATGACCCTAAACACCCCATGTGGGGGTTTCCCAAAATTAGAGGTACCCTTTTCCATAATAAGGATTATCGTATTTTGGGGTCTACATTGGGGTCCCCTTATTTAGAGAAGGGGCCATGTATATAGTACTTACAGCTTAGATACCCCCATGCCCCATACGGGGGCATCCCAACATTAGGGCTACTCTTTTGGGGTCCCTAGACTAAGGACTATAGGATTTTGGGGGGCTTAGATTGCGTAGTATAGTCCCACATTCATATAGAGTAAGAAATTCATATCCTTTTCGTTCCAGAATAGTAAGTATTCATGTGTCCCCATCAAACCCTAAGTTCTCATATGGGTTGTTCTCAAAAATACGGCCCCTTTTGGTTATAGCCTATATTACAGCACCTAATATTGAGGTACCAAAATGGGACCCTAATTTTGGGGACTACCCATATCCCATGGTTTCTTTCGTCCCGCACCTTTTGCACCAAGGACGTGCCCTGTGGACCTGAAAGTCAAGGCGTCGGTTCTTTGGCCAGGCATTAATGCCCTCAGCTAAGGGGGGTTTAGGGTTCAGGGTTTAGGGGTTTCCTTTTTTTGGATTTGTTGAGGTCTTGGGGTCCTGTGAGGGGATGGGGGTTCATGACCAGGGGGAGGAAAGGAGGGGCATGCATGGGGTCAATGGAGTGAACTTCGGGGGCCTTGGCTCCGGCTTCAGATTGCGATTTCGAAAATAAATCAAGATGCGGACACCTGGCCTAAACCTTAAACTTAAACCCAAACCCTGGAGTCCCATCATACCTACACAGGGGCGTAATGCGTAACAAAAGTATGACTTGGCTCGGGCTAGTTGGAGCCGCAGGAAAAAGATCAAGGCCTCCGAAGTTGTGAATTCACACGGTTTAGGGTTTAAGGTTTAGGGTCTAGGGGAACTTTGCACCATGGCCTCAGATTCCCGTCAAAGAAGTCGCCTTCCCAAGGATGCCAAGTACATCTGGTTTAGGATGTCGGGTGCTTCTCTTCGGAGCGAGAATCAAGGGTTCCTAGGAAGGTCTTTTAGAGTTCAGGTATCTGGGACTCAGAAGCCGGCTCCTACATAATCCCTTAAAGGACACCCACGATCCTGATAGAATCCCATTGCATTGCTAGGGCCGAACCCCAATATCTTGTCAGTCTCGCGGTTTGCCAAACCATAAACCCCGACCCTTCCCCAAACCAATATGGAACCCGATAGAGATTCTTTTACGCGGACAGTGATCCTCAGAGGGCCCTCTGTGGGGCTTTCATGTTGAGGTGGGAGAGGGTAGTTCTAAACCCCGAACCTTTAAGCCGCACACCCCAAACCCTATACCCCCCCCGAAAACCCTAGACCCTAAACCCTACACCCTAGACCCTATGCAGTTTGCAGTAGACAACTTAGAGGGACTAGCAGACGTGTCTCTCCTCTTGGCTCCTACCTGGGCAAGGGCTTGGCTCAGGAATGGGTTTAGGGTTTAGGGCTTGGCTCAGGACTCAGGATGCAGAGTTTTAGGATTCGTGGCTTGAAGTGTCTTTGGAGGATTCCCAAGCTTGCTTGCATATAAAGCAGGAAAGACGAGCAGCGCGATTGCTGCCAGATGTCACTGTTTGCGCTTCAATGTGGAACTCGTGCACTGTGTAGGGTTTAGGCCTTTACTCTCAGGTTCAAGTAAGAACTCTTGCACCATGTGGCATGCATTTCCCTATTAGGGGGTCTGAGGTGGTGCAAAATTCCCTCCATCCAGTACAGCTCAAGCTTTAGTTGCCCTTGTAGGGTAGTCCCACTACAGCCATCCCTTGTTTGCAGAGCCTTGGAGCACAAGCCTCAACACACAACCCCCTGCTATAGATACCTGAACAATTCGGAAGACTACCCCTCATACTCGTTGTTATGCCCCTGCGGCCTGAGAGCCTGACACCTTGCGGACCTCTGGCAAAAACAACAATCCCAAATGCCCACAGCCGCCGCAACACCAAAACCACAGACAGATACCTTCCCAAACCACTCTCACTACACCTGATTTCGATACTCTTGTCTGGGCTGGAGTCTTAACACGGAAAGGGGCCCTGACAATACAGCTCAAGGTCTAATCTCGCATGTATCGCATTTAGCTGGGTTGCTGTTAAGAGGCTTTAGCCAAGTACCGCTGCAAGGCAGCCATATATCATTTTACTATGTATCCCTCTTACGGTAGGTTGATTTAACTTCATTCGCAGACTCCATATAACCACGGGAATCCTTATCACGAGTGGTCTCCCGTATGTACGCCCTAAACCCTAAACCGCAAGGAAGCCCGAAATCCTATGCTTCAAGCCCAAGACAGGAAAATGTCTTCTGAAGCTCGAAAGCCTATATGGTTCCCAAAATTATGGTACCTTTAAGGGGGATGTAGGGGTTATATACAGTTCAGGGTATCCCACAATTAGGGGTACCTCTTTTGGGGTCCTTATGATAAGGACTATAGAATTTGGGGTTGTGTATTGGGTTCCCTATTTTGGGAATCTACCACATCATCCCCAAAAATAGACTCTAATCCCCTCTAGTAGTCCCCTTACTTTGGGAAGCTATCGTACAAATCCCTAAAGTAGAAGCCAAAACCTTGAAACTTCAGCATTCCCTAGCCCAAGACCTGGGACGAGGCCAAAGCAGCAAAACTCATCTTGCTTCCATGTTCCAACGTTTTGGCCTTTGATGCACAAGAATCCGCTTACAGGGGCCAGCAACTTTGGTGAGCCCTCGAGCATAAACCCTGAACTCGCAAACACCTATATATGAACGCATTATGTGTATATTCTGAAGAACACATGTACACATATGCATACATTTACGCATGCAGAAATGCAATGCAAATCGCTAAGTAAGTGAATAGATAAGTGAACAAGTAAATACGTATGTATATGTGTACATATATATGGACCCCCCCACCAGGTCCACCGACCCCCTGACAACATTGTAAATACCGATAAAAACAAGCACTTGCGCATGATCGGATTTTGGACGCGCCCCAGTTTCGGATTAGATTTTCTCAAATTTGGTTCATATTTGGTACCTCATACTTAGTCAAAAATGCGAACTGCAACTAAGATTGCAATTTTGGATTCCTCAACTTCTGGTTTTCGATCGGATTCTGGTCCATAAATACCTCATCAAATTCATCTAGAGTCAATACGAAAATGCCAGAATCCTGGGTTCCTGGGCTTCAACTGGACTCTGGTCTATACAACTCCCTTATTAAATAAACTTCGAACTCAAAAGAGATGCAGAAAGCTCCAAAATATGTGTGTGTGTGTATATATGGGTGGTTGTCAATATTATGGTCCCTTGTTGGGTACCCTAAATATTAGGTGCCGTATTATAATAGGGATCCACAAAGGGACCATAGTTTTGACAACCACCCATATGTATATATATATAAAAAGCCGCGTATGGGACATTGGAAGAGAGCAATACTTTCTCTAAGGGCTCAAATAGCCTGAAGTAGGTAAGATTCATAGATTGTAGGTATGCTTGGAACCCTAGGGTGTTAAGAAAGCCTCAAAATTCTTGACACCAAGGCTTCCTTCGTGCAGAACAACGGCAAGATCTGGACCCCATGCCCTGGGCTCAGCTTTAGGGTTTAGGGTTAGGAGTTAGGATTTAGGGTTGTGGTTTTAAAGTTTAGGGTCAGCCTTTAGGGTTTAGCGCTTTTGGTTGAGGCTTTGATGCTGAGGGTTTCTGGTTTTCCGCTGGACGTCAGGTCTAGTCTAGGGTTTGTGTACTTAGAGGCTCGGAACTCAGAGAAATTGACAGGTCTGTGTTCAAAGCGCATGTCGGGAGTCTGAAGCATAGAGGTTTCCAAATCTTGTAGCAGATGGGGTTCCCGAAAAACAGGGGCCTTTTTTGGGAACCTCTGTTCTGGCAATTGATCATGGTTTATAGGGATATGTATTAAGGCCGCTCATTAAGGCCTTGTATTCAAAAAAACCGCCAGATGAGGGCTGCGAAAATGCCGACATGAGTGTTTGAAGTGATGGCAGAGCCCTAGACGAAGGTTTTAATTGCCCTAAACCCTAAACCCTAAACCCTATCCCTTTATACTCCTACTTCTGAAGCCATACAAGATGAGTTTTTTGCACAGGGAAGGCCCCAATGATATATAGGGTTATGTTAGGGTTATATGGGGATAATGGAAAAGAAAATGGAAACTACTACAATGGGTTTAGGCTTTAGGCGTTTGGGGTAGCTTAGGGATTAGGGTTGCGGGTCTACAGCGGGTTTTGATTTTCCAGGGATTAGGTTCATGGATTCTCGTGTAGGAAGAAGTACGAGCAAGCTACAGCCCGCCAGCCAGCCAACAACCCTAACCTTCCAAAAGCCGCCCTTGATTCCGACGACTCCACATGGGGATAAAAAAAGGTTTCGAGGTCGCGGGTAAATCAGGTTAGAGGCTCGGGAATATTGGAGAAGCAAATGGAGAAAGCACATGAAGAGGAAAGTGATTGAAGCGGACGGGTTTGGGGCGGTGGAAGGTTGAGTATTCGGCGGATGGGCCGGATGGGATTACCATTGAAGCTGTTGGGAGCCTAAATGATCTGCGGGTGGAGGCCCTAAACCCTCTAAACCCTAATTTAGGGTCAAAGTGTAATGTCTAAAGCGGCTTAATGCTGATTATTTGATGGGGGCCGGGTGTTGTCAGGGCGCGGGCATATGAGCAGATTGTCGGGTATCCAACTGTGCAAGTAGCAACCAACCCACGGCTTCGAATTTGCACCCTGAACACAATCGGTTTAGGGTTTAGGGCTTAGGGTTTAGGGTTTAGGGTTTAGGGTCGCAAGCCTTTAGCAGGATGAATTAGACTCGAAAACTTTACCCTCAGCGGTAACAAAAAGCCTGCAACCCTGACCCTCTGTTCCCAGAACTCCAGCAGCATCTGGCAAAGACCCCCCAACCATGAAAATATCAAAGCATATTTCCCCTGTCATATGATGGTTTTATTTATTGGGAATGTTACCTCTATGAACTGTGGAGTTGGGGGTTTTTACTATCAGGTGAGGTGACGCGCATGCCGCTTGCAAGTTGCAACTGTCCTTCTGCGGGCCTTTATAATATGAACAAAGGTGTTGGTACGTTGGACGACCGTTTCTTGGAGAAGCTTCGACCTCCTACGGCATGCTAAACTCCTAGACCTCGAACTCAGACCTAATTAGTACCAGACCTGTAGCCATCCACTATCGCAGCCTGCCCGCAAAAGGTTTCTCCAAATCTCATGCCGCTCAGCTTCTGCAACGGGTTTGCGGTTTCTTCATTTGTTCCCTATAGAAACTACTATATCCCACACTAAGAATCGTCATATATCCCCCTACAAAATATTAACCCAGTTAAAAGAAGCCAGTTTCCTATAAACCCTATAGGCGGTTTAGGGTTTAGGATAAATTATAACCCCTGAACCATACATCCCAAACTTCCCCTAAGCTAGTAACCCTAAACCCTAAACCCCAATGCTTCTGCCTGTAAACCCTAAAACCTAAACCCTAAACCCCTGAACCCTAAAACCCCATACCGCCAACTAAAGACTAGCCCTAAAAGCTATGCCCTAAACACCCTAAACCCTAAACACCCTAAACCCCAAACACCCTAAACCCTAAGTACTAATGGCCCTAAGCCCTAAACCACCTAAATCATAGATCCCCTAGACCCTAAAACACCTAAATCATAGACCCCCTACACCCTAAACCCTAAACCCCCTAAACCCTAAACCACCTAAACCCTAGACCCCCTAAACCTTGAACCTCCACTTGAGGCAAAGGACTGACCTGGAACGTCCTCGCTGAGTTAGATGTGACCTTCCGGCTCTGGCCTAAGGCCTTCTTCTCAACAAAACGTGAGGGAGGCTAAGGGTTTGGGATTTGGGGTCTGGGATTTAGGATTTAGGGCCTAAGTCAAAGACTTTAAGTTTGTACCCTTAATGTTTGTACCCTAAGTTTTGGGTCCCAAATACCTTTATTCAGGGCCATATTCCATGGTTTACGGACCCAAAACCCAAGGGTACAAACCCTAAGGGTACAAAGGAAAACTCCCTGACTAAGGCCTTCTTCTCAAAAAAAGCGTGAGGGAGGCTAAGGGTTTAGGATTTGTCTGGGATTTAGGATTTAGGGTTTAGAGGTTTAGGGTTTAGGGTTTGCGGCTTAGGGGTCTAGGCTTTAGGGGTTAGGGTTTAGGGCTTAGGGACCCTAAGGCCATCTGGGGACGACAGAGGAATGATCTTCATTCAGGGTTCTGAAATTCTACAAGTGGATTTTGCCAAAGGCTCCTGGCAGGAAAAAATGAAGGGATTTGATAGAAAAAAGGATTTGGGTACGACGCTCCCGGCCTGAACCCTAAACTGGCTCAGGGTCCATATGGGTTGTGCTTCTATGTAGTTCCGTTTTGGCTTTGCTATGTCGCCGTATCCGTACCACCCAAAAGGAGCTACATAGGAGCCCTTACGTCTGTGGGCAGGAGCTCAGGAAGCTGCATTTGAATTCAGTCTTGTGCAGGGAGCACGACTGTTCCTAAATTGAGTTGTATACCTTACGTGGTCTTCGGATCCCCAGTATGGCTAAAGGTATATTTCGTAATTACGGCATCTTGGATTCATTGGGGTGGATGTTGAACGCTGGGTTGCTTGTGTACTTTGGGCTTTCTATTTGTTGATTTTTCTATGTCAGATTTAGCACTACATGCAAAAGCCTGTTTTTTTGCCCGAGCTGTGGCTGATTCAAAAGCTAGCTACCTTTCCCGAGATGATATCCTGCGGCCTCAGCCATCGCACCCGCCAGATGTTCGACCCAAGTATTAAACATGGTTTACAAGAGCCTCCACAAAAAATGAGAGGGAATCTGGGTCATCATAAAGGGCAAGAGGATTACAATAAATTTCTTGAATAAGTACAACATGCGTGTACATCCCTATAATCTTTAGATACCTATAGTCTAGAATCAAAGAGGCAGCCACATTAAAGCTCCGCCGCTGCGGCAGCCCCTGAACTCGTTGACCCCTGGTCACTCCTTTGAACCCAAGGCTGGCGAGCACGCTGCTTGGCGGCGAAACATGGGTTCAGGGTTTAGGGCATGTGGGGTATCCTGGGGTTCTGAGTCTCATAAGAGCCGCCACAGAAGCCAAGACAGTGCCTTAGCTCTGTCGACGTCGCTGGCTCATTCATTTACTCAGTCACCTTGTCGGTCACTCGGTCAGTCAATCACTCACTCACTCTGAGTTTCAGTAAAGGACGGCAGATGCTAGATAGCTTTGCATATGATGGGCTCCTTACTGGTGCCTTCTGGTGCCTTCATATATTCATAGGGCTATGGGCAGTGGATCATACAGGGACCAAAACAGGGATCCACTCCCCTACTTGCCCACTCACCATCAAGCACCGGTGAAGCTTAGAAAGTGTTCAGACATGGCTACAAAAGTGACATAGCTAAGCAGCCCACCTACTGTAGAAGGTCGAAGAAGGGTTGAGGATCTATGCATATATACATATAAGGGTTTAGGGTGCATGGGGTTTTGGATTTCAGAGATTCCTGGACCCCCCCAGGACAGGGCAAGTCCATAGCATATTTGAGACTTTAAAACATGATGCCCCTCTTCATTTAAATCTTCCCGACATGCAGTGCTCTTTACTATAAGGACGCTCCGAACCCTTGATTAGCCCTAGTTTGAGCAATCCCCCCCCCCCACATCTTAGAGTTATGGCAACTTTTGATTAGCTAGTTGGACTCCAATCTCCAAAGCCGAGGTATCAGACCCCAACAACATTAAATTATATATATATGTATATATATATATATTGGTTTATATTGGGATATAATGGAAAAGAAAATGGAAACTACAGGGATTATAGGGGTTATATTGGGGTTATATTAACTCTACTCGACTATAGAAGCTGAAGAACCAATTACCCGGATGAATCCAAGACAGCCCTTCTGGAAGTATCGTGTAACATGCACATAACCTTTCTTGTATTTCGAGCGGGCCCACTTTATTAAACTTCATAGGCCCTTTCAGCTATGACTTTTCAACCCTCAACCTAAACCCGACAGTCTCAGAATTCATGGCTTTTGCTGAGGGTGGCCTGGGCAAAGGCGGATTTCGGCAAGCTGTTTTCGGGTGGTCCCTCGCTCTTCACGGCAGTGCCTGCATTGTTCTACTGGGGCTTCTGACTCTGACAGTTTTGGCAAAAGGTTATGGAGAGAGACTTCTCAAAGGATTTGGAAATCCAAATGTTGACTTCATTAATGCCCACGTGATGATGTATCTTCATGATGGAGGGCTGCTGAATAAGAACGCAAAAAGATTGTTTTGAAAATCTGCTTAGAACCCATTAAATCAGTTTAAAACATTTTCTAGGAATTTCAGACTGGTGGGTCTCCTGCGGATTGTGTTCCGGCCGCAGGATTTCATAGGCGTTGTCTGGGTCGGGAAAGTCAAGTCAACATCTTCGCTGTCAGGGCACGTACACTATCAGAATCCATCCCGAAACCTCAGACCTTCCTCGAATTCTTCAAGTTTTCTCAGTGCACCTGTGTGTAATTATGTGTTTGAACCCGGCACGAGGTTGCACCTCCACAACACTTAAACCTTGTCAGCACATCTGTTTTTTTTAATGCCCCGTACTTTGCCTGGGGCTCCAAATAGCCCAACGTTGATAATATGTATGAGCCATAGTCTAAACTCCTTAAAGGGGGGTTATTTAGGGGATTGTGGACTACTCTAGGGGATATTAAGGGGGATACTAGGAGTTTAGACTATAGCTCGTATAGACTTCGGGTGCTGCAATCCGTCTGATCTAGGTGTTTTACACTTTCACGGGGTTCGGAGTTGAAAGTTTCAGGTTTTGCGCAAGCGGTTTCCTAAATGGTGAATGAGCAGATTTTCGGTCAGATCAGTCATTTTCAGAGTGAAGGGCTTTAGCCCGCTATACGGTAAGCGGTGAGACGTTCAAGCGGCTTGCAACTGATTCGTTTGGACTTCCAAGGCAGCAGGCAATACGTAAGGTATTGCGGTTGCCTGAATTCCTGAACCGCCAGTTCTTATTCTGTATGAAATGACGGTCATCTCCATTCGTTTTCAGGCTACAATTATTATCGCGGTGCGGATGGACCGTGCATTGTGGAGCTCGAGTCTCCTTGCTGGCTCTTAAATACAGAACCCTTTTGAGCTACCGTCACATACTACACAGCCAGAGAGCCCAATGGTCTTAGGGTTTAGGGTTTAGTGGTGATTCTGTGCTTGCCCGTGGCAAAGTCCCAGCTGATGCTGGTGCAGAGTCTGAGTTCAAAACTAATGATGACTGGGTTCAGAACAATAAAACCTTGACAAAGAAAAATTACCTTGAGTTGTACTTGTATCCCTAACGGCCCTAACAGGCCCTAACATGACGCAGGGATTTTCCTATCAGGGTATTGAGCCCTCTGGAAAGTCCAGCTCGGCTTGAAGCTTATGACTTAAGATCTCTCCAGCCAGGTGCCGGGAAGGCTTTCAGGCCCAAGCCAAACCTTACAATATGTATTACGCTACTGTCGATATTAGGCTTACAGATGCCAAGGGACCATAAAAGGAAGGACAGGGTGGTTCCAAAGGCTTGGTATAGTCCCGAATGTATTCCCTGATAGGAACCCATGTCCACTAATTTCCTGGGAAATGTTGAATGTAGCTCTCATGTTTTCAAAGCTGATGGGTCCTTGTTTCGTGTGTCCTTATGGCATGCAGGGGTATTTTGCGTTGTGGTATTGGCCCAGATTCGTAGGGATACCCAAATCTTGCAACTGCCAGAAGTTTCAGCTAGGAAAGTATTTGGCTACTAGAAATCCCAAGTCTACGAACATTTGACAGCCCTGATTTTCATCTGGGGGTGGGCCACCGAAATCAGGTGTCAAGAATGGAGTTTCACCATGTGGTCCCCCTGTTGACTTCTGTATCTATGCCACCCTGCCGCCCTAGACACTGACACTGCCTTGAGCGCGGGGATCGATACCCTGGACATTGAGTTCGACCATCTGGAAATCTCCAACTTCGAAGCTCGTCGTGTAGCACGGGAAGATTTGAGCAGTTGTGGTTGTGGCTTGCGGCACAGAGCATGGTAAGGATGGTACGTGGTGTTCAGGGGATGTCAAAGCAGTGCTCCGGGATACTGTGGTGGGTCACATGAATGGGACTCTATCCATATTCCACGAATGTTGCCTTTCTACAAGCTCAATCTCGGGCTTCAGGAGAATGAGAAACCTGCTGAACCCATACATTCCTGCATGATCCTGCGTGATCTGTTGGATTGCTCTTGCTGGCTGGGGCTGGTGGCTTTTTCTTCATAAAGCAATGATGCTCTGTGAGCATCAGTAATTATTACCAAGAGTATGGTACCACATTCCTTGTATGATTCTGGTATACGAACTGTAGCAGGTCAGACAAATGATGTCGGGCTCAGATACGCTGGGTTACTGGCTGCTTCCTGTTCCACTGATTTGCAGAGGGCATTCTGTTTAAATGGAAGCGAAGAGCAGCTCCCTCGATTTACTGGGAGTTAGTAGGGCCGGAATAAGGGAACATAATATACAGGGATCATATAGGATTACATTTCCTTCTTCCCTGCTAAGCACCGGGAAGTCGAAAATTGCAGGGTCTGTACGGTGGATGCTAAAAGTCCTACATGAACATAAGTACCGTATACCTTGAGAGTTCTAGTATATAGTATACAGGGCCAGGCAGGATTTGCAGCATCAACCGTAGGAGGATGCTCTGCTGCAGCTTTTTGCAGGGGGTAGTGAGGTCGAGGTTTAGTTTACTTCCCCAGGGAGTTCCTACTGACTGCCAGAATAGGTTGTGAGCATTTCGGTACTACCCTACACCCCAAACCTGAATCCCTACCTACACCCTAGTCCCTTATATTCCCCAATCTCTAAACCCTAATCCCTAGACCTGAAACCCTAAACTTGTGAACCTGGAGCTTGAAACTCAAGTCTCCCAAGGCTGTGGTGCCAAAGGTTCATAACCTTCAGCATGGGACCCCACGTATATCAGCTATAGCTAAGCTCCTTATAGGGGATTGTATAGGGCGTAGGATCTCAACTCCTTAAATGGGGTTTTCATAGGCGGGATTGTATAGGGAAGTGTTATAGGAAATATTAAGGGGGATACGTGGAGCTCAGACTAGCATATATGGTGGGTTGTCAAAACGTTGGTCCTTTTTTGAGCGCCCTCAATATTCTGCCAGCAGGGGCAGAGTATTTTATTGGGGACCCAAACAGGGATCATAATTTTGACAACCTACTATACAGAGTCCCCCTCAGGCTTCCTCAAACCCTAATCCCAAAACCCCTATACGCCTACAACCAATAAGCCCCTAAACCCAATCCCTAAACCCTAAGCCCCTGTGCGCCAAACCCCTAATCCCAAAACTCCACAACCCTCAACACCACCAAGCTCCCAGCAGAGGATATCTCCAATTTCCCCGGCGAGGATCTTATTCAAGGGGCCGTACGAGGGCCCAGCGTGCAATGCAAGGTTTAGGGTTGAGCTCTAAAATTTAGGGGCCCAGGGCTTAGGGATTAGGCTATAGAGGTATGTACATACCTGTTGTTTTTTGTAAATGGTTTCCTGGCACACAGGGAAGCGCCACTGGAAGCCTACCGGGGCAGGGTGAAGGCAAAAAATGAAGATTCAGCGCTGAAGGTTTTGTTTCAATGGTAGCAGTTAGAAGTTGTAGCAATTTCGTCGGAAGAGTCATCGCGGCGGTGGCTGTGGTGGTGGATTCTTCTCGGCAGCAGGGCAAAGTCATGTAAATAGTTGGGGGCGAACTTCGCCTGTCCGTTGTTATACACACAGAAACTACCGCAGCTCCCGCAAAATAAAAACACTTGTTTTATCACCCAAAGGGTCCATGTACCCAATAATTGGGTACTTGGGTTTTGGGTCATAGTAATTATAGTACTGGTCTTGGTTAAGTATATGATTATCACGTACTTGGATTTTTAGGGTCAGTGACTTTGAGATGCGTTTTCAGACGGACGAACTAGAAAAGTCAAATTGAGCTACCATTAGAAGCTAAGCTTATTCAGTACGTATATTTGCAGCTACCATTGTAAGGAGAGCCTATTATGTAGTGTATATATCTATATGTCCACGTTGTGCTAATCATGCAAGTTCCTCAACATAAGCCCAGCAACGGGTACTGTGCAGCAAGAAGATTGTGAATGCTAGATCCTAAACCGTAGACTAGCAGCAATGGCTAGACCCTACACAGAACGATGGCCAAGACGGCGTCATCGAGGCTACTATGCCCATGAAAAGGAGATACAGGGGTCATATAGGGCTGTGTGGGGTCTAGGGTTCCATATAGGCATTGGTTCGGGCTTAGGACGCAAAAGCGAAAGAATGTGGAGAATGACAGGCGAAACTGAGATTACGTAAAAACGTTCCAGAAGTATAGATGTGTCGGGAAGAAGATGAAGTGCAGGATGTGCAGACAAAATCCACCTGAAGCCTGACTTGCAGGGCCGGGCGGCCATTTTTGAAAAGCCTAGATGCAAGATAGGCCAGACTATAGAAGCTCACTAGAATGTGGTTCTTCTCAGGGCTGTTCACCTCGGGTTTGTTACTGGAAACCTCAACTTTACGGTGCAGCACTTTTATTACTGACAGCTATGGTTTTAATGCCATCAGAAGAGCTCCACTATTGTTGATGGAGGAAGCTGTGCGACACTCCCAGCACCCAAGCTAGCTTTATTCTGGAGATCTAGGAATCCAGGAACTCCGGGGGGCTCAAGTGGGGGTCCCCCAAATTGGGGGCACAGTTTTAGGAGTCTCCATATGTGGGATCAGCGTATTTTGGGGTCTAGATTGGGCCCGCTGGTTTTTGGAAACGACCAAATTTCCCCATGTGGCTCCGCTGAAGCCCTTTCAGCGGTACCCTGGCACCCGGATAGTTTCCAATGATGCTTGTATTCCCCCAAGTTTGCAAAAGTGCTGTCCTGTTTTGGGAGACGCCGACTTCCCCAGGCAACAGTAGTCCAAGCTGTCCAAGCTGCCCTAAACCCTCAGCGCTGCACCCTAAACTCTCAAGCCTAAACCCTCAACCCTAACCTGTAAGCTCTGAACCCTTAAGGTCTAGACCCGAAGCTCTCAAACCTGAGCTTGAGCTCCTGAACCTGAATCTAAGGAAGATGCAGCGAACCCTAAACCCTGAACCTTAGGCCCTGGCTCAGGTGAGTAGTATTTTTTGGGGGATACTATGGTATGACTGACTGCTGTCCGAGAATAATACTATGGTACCCAATATAGAGTAAGATTCTATCCTCCCTTTGGGGTATAGTATTTCATATAGGGAAGATAATCTTACTAGGTTCAACCACCAAAGAAACGCTACCCAGGTGAATACTGCAATGAAGACCAGCTTGCGCGATAGGCTTGAGCAGACCTTGGAGCCTCTCGGGCCATATAGAGGATCCTGAGGCTTCAGATATTCATGGGTTTAGGGTTTACCTGGACCCCAAAAGTATGTAGAATAATTGCCTTTTGGGCTACTATTCAGGGTTTTGGGCTATTAGTTTGCCTACTTTTGGGGTTTAGGTAGGGCTTATATATGTGTCTATGTACATGACATAAGGATACGTTTGGTTTCAGCTTTAGGGCTTTGCGCATAGGAGTTCCAGGAAGCTTCTAGCTAGTCTTCATATGCACGCAGTAAGTCGGACCACTACCTTGCATGAGGCGCCCCGGCGCCATGTCTGGAAGGATTGGCTGGCTTCTCTTGATGACCTTCAGTTTGTAGAAATATCCACTATGGGGATACAAAGGGTTCTATGGGGTTTTATACGGATACATGGGAGTATCAAGGGGTCTCGAAGGGCTCCGAATGATGTGGATACATGGAATCAGCTACGAGCACCATTTGAGTTTGAATATGAGAAATACCAACACGAAGCTGGAAGCTCTACAACTCACGCCTAGAGCCTCATTTTAGGTTTAGGGTTTAGGGTTTAACGCCTACACACCCACCAAGATAAAGGACCTACACCCAAATGTTGAGTATTAGGGGGGTGGGGATGTTTATTTTTGAGGGGAGGCGTTAAATCCCTAAACCTTGTACCCCAAACCCTAAATCCAACAGTCCCATCACCAAGCTGTGTACCCCAAAGCCAAAAAAAGCCTTAAAACCTCATGTAACCCCATTATAGTAGTTTCCATTTTCTTGTCCATTATCCCTATATAGTCCCTATATAGTCCCGATATACCCCTTATTTAATACACGCCATTAGCCAACCTCAGGACGAAGCTGAAGGACATGATCCATGATGCGCTAGGCAACGCAGTGTTTCTCGGCTAGGGGACGGGAGGCCTCTCAACGTATAGTCTCCCTTAAGTAGATAGAATATAGCTTTGGGTACATTTTTAATAAGATCCCCATATACCCCCATATTCTATCTACTTAAGGGGGACTATAGCCCTTACTTGGGTTTCAAGGGCTGAGGGTTCATTGGTGTAAGGGTTTAGGGGATTAGGGTTTCTGAGTTTCAGGGTTTTATGTTTCTAGGGGGACCCCTTACGATCTCCATTTATCAGCCATATATCCGTGGGGCGAAACTGCGGCTGATTACGAGACATGCACAGATGACCAAGATATGGGGAGGACCCCTAAACCCTAAACCCTCAACCCTAAACCCTAAACCCTACCCCCAGGCAAGTCAGTTGTGGTAGGCTGGGAAGCAGGGTCTGGGGAGGGAACTGGTGAGTATCTGGCTGTTGGGTACCCAAAGGGTCCACGTTGTTACATGGTAAATACTTCGGCCTTAAAGTAGGTATATGGGAACCCCTTTGGGCCCTAAGTATATA
Source organism: Symbiodinium pilosum (assembly GCA_905231905.1). Classification (NCBI taxonomy): domain Eukaryota; class Dinophyceae; order Suessiales; family Symbiodiniaceae; genus Symbiodinium; species Symbiodinium pilosum. The sequence continues at coordinate 55,619 of CAJNIZ010043268.1, forward strand.
CCATATACCTACATGGACCCTTTGGGGTACCTATTCAACTTTCCTGGTTTCAAGTTCAGCGGATGACGGCGTTCGATTCTATTCTATGAGGCCAGCCTAGGTCTAGACAATCGGTCAAAGCATCCAAGCAAATTCAGAATACATACCTATAGTAAGAAGGCACATATATACATATACGTAGATGCACATATGTGATACATAGATATATCTGTGAGTGCATGTTTGATACACGCATGTACATACTCACGTACATGCAGAGTCTCCAGGGGCTCCTATTCTGAGAAACCTCCCAGGGGATGCTGGGAACCTCCTTGACACAGAAGAAATCGGGGTAGACGGGGGGAATGAAGTCTGTGCTCCGCATCTTATACTCTACCTAATGCAGACCCATGATTAGTAGATCTCCTCCTTTTAAGGCCCAAATATCAGGATCCTTATCTTAACCCCTACTAAGTGGAGGGGGTTTATTAATCAGGGGTCTACATGACCTACTTCTGTCGTAGAAGCCTAAGGGATGGTCTAAACTGCCATAAGCATCAGTTAGGGTATTAGGGGGTTTAGGGTTTAGGGTTTGGGGAACAGTACTTGGAGGGTCAGGGGAACTTAGTAAGTGGGTTAATATTGGGGATAAGAGGCCGTACAATATGGGCTATAGGGGTTATTAACTTACTTACCGAGTCCCCCTGACCCTCCAAGTATATACAACAAAGCCACATGCTAGCTCTAATTCTCTCAGCTCATACATTACCAAGAGATGGCTATGTAGTCCCAATCCCCAAGATAATTTCATCTCGAAATCATACGACCAACCTTATTTTAAAGGAGCCTCTACTTTGGTCAAAGTATACTGACTTCAACCAAGACACCCCAAATGGCCGTTTTACGCGGAAGACGGCCCCAAAGTTGCTTTGTTTCAGGTTTTGGACCAAGCAAGAGTCTAGCCAGTATACTAGTTCGAGCCACTGAAAAGTGTCTTCCTTTTAGCTCGGTACTCATGATCTATTCCCCAGACCAGCCAAATTCCAGGTGTTACAAATGCCGTGAAAACCTAGGCCTCCAAGCCAAAGATCCAAACCTGGCGCGGCCTTACCAGCAGAAATCCCTCCCCTAATGATGATTAACCTTCCCCCACTCCCCTTGAAAATTTCAATTGTGGTACACTGGAGAAGATTGGGAATGTTTAGTATTAAGATATCTAGCAGGTCTGGGCTTCATTCTAGGTGAGGGGATTAGCAACAGGAGTCCGTAAGGGCCGGACTAGCAATAGCCATGCCTATAAGAGGCCGAATGTTACTAATAGCGGCAATAACACAGGTGCACAGGGCGGAAGTATTGCAGCAATAAATGTAGAGTCCTTGCGGAGCAGGAGGGTTTACTCGACTTACTCGGTTGCTGTTGAGGAACTTAAACTAAGTTACTATAATGAGGAAATCCTATGATTCACTGTGTACCCATGTTATGGCAACGTGATTGAAGTTCCTTAACAGTAACCCAGATTAGCTTTGATGTGTCCTATTGGATGCCTAATAGCTCAAAGAGTCCAGGTGCCCAGAAAGTATATACTGGGTCCTCAAATTCCTATTGCACGGGAGCATTATACCGTATATACCCACCTGGACCCAAAACACCTTAATTGGTGAACATCCTCAACTCCTGCAATAAATCATACTAGGGGTCCGCCTCTGGGAAGCCACCTCAGCCAGAAAACTTACTGGTGCTTAGCAGGGAATATCGGATTAGAAGGCCTATATAAACCCTTTTTTTAATGCAGTCTCGTATTCCCCACCCAAACCCAACACCCTACCCTAAACCCTAAACCCTACCCTAAACCCTAAACCCTAAACCCCCAGATAAG
>CAJNIZ010043269.1:0-19102 GCA_905231905.1 Symbiodinium pilosum
CCGTCATCACGGAGAGCAACCGCCCCTTTGCATTGGTGGAAGTGTGGAGGGTTTAGGGTTTGGGGTTGAGGGTTTAGGGTCTAGGGTTTAGGATTTAGGGTTTAGGGTTTAGGATTTAGGGTGGGTCAAGGGAAGGAGATCGTACGGATTAGGCCTGGGTGGGTAAGTCCCAAATAGCCATAGTCTAAACTGCTCAAAGGGGGTGAATAGGGGATTATTTCAGGGGAGTATTCTATAGGGGTTATCACGAGGGATACTAGGAGTTTAGACTATAGCTCAAATGGTAGGGGCTTCTCAGCAAGGACGATGTCTTGACTTACACAAGGCTTGGCTTAGTGAGTTATGTGGGTGGTTGTCAAAATTATGGTCCCTTTTTGGGTCCATATTACAATACGGCACCTAATATTTAGGGTACCCAAAAAGGGACCATAATTTTGACAACCACCCATGTAGTAACTCAAAGTTCCACGGGAAGAAGTGAGTTGCAAAACAACTCTGGGGGGCGCATCTGTCATGTTTAGGGTTTAGGGTTTAGGGTTTAGGTCATGAATACTTTCTTCTCCCCCAACCCTACACCCAAACCCTAAACCATCCTCACGATAGCATTTCGCTAGCCCGAAAGCCTAAACCCTGAACTCTACAATCTACCTAGACCCCCCAAGTACCCTCTATAGACCGTAAGTATCCCCAAATAGAAGCTACATAGACCCTATTTTAGGGTACTTGGGGGGTCTAGGTACACCCTACACCTTAAGCCCTAAGCCAAGGCTCCTATCTTCTGGTACCGGCGGAGCTGAAAAGGACTGAATAGCTTTAGGCCCAAGTTCGCAGGTTTTCTGTAGCTGATGTACGTACATTCCTGCCCCGAAGCCTCTAGGGTTTAGGTTTTAGGGTTCAGGGTTTAGGGATTTGGGTTTAAGGTATTCGGGAGTTTTCCGATGTTTGCAACTTAGTCGCGTGGTATACCTTCAGGAGTCTGCGAACGTCGACTGTCACTGGTTTCAAGAAGGGTCTCTCGTAAGAACATGTGCCCAATAGTGATGTTTGTATGGTATTGATCTTTAAGGCCAGACCAGGGAAGCTTCGGTGTCTGTTGTTCTTGGATGCGTATGATTTCTCTGGTAAGGGTGAGGTCAACCGCCCCTAATTATAGTAACAACCTCTAAGTATGGAGTTAATAGCACCTTAATATACCTACAATAGTCGTTGTGCTACCCAGTAAAGGGTGGGGAATTGACCCAAGGTAGGGGTTCTAAGCCCCAAAACCCTGAGTCGTGGACTCACGTCATCTTGTCTCCAAAATATGAAAGGGGCCCTGGACTATTGGGGTGTTTAGGGTTTAGGGTGCGTCATGGGTTTTGGGCTCAGAGTCCAAGCGCAATCCATCCAAGTTTTCTTCTTGCAAAGGATTGGGGCCTGTTTCGAAGTCCCAAAGACAGAAGTAAGATGTAGTAAGAACATTGCCATCGAGACTTTCCGAGACCTGTTACTGACATTATGGCTTCATGTTCCACCCCGAGATTGTTTTGTAGGCTTGAATCCTGAATTTAAAGCGTGCTGGGTGGATGTCGCAAAACCCGAGAACTGAAGTCATGTGCTTTACGGTCCAAATACTACAAGTGGCACGGTATTTGGGACCTACAAACCCCAATATTTGAGTGCTTGGACCCTCGTGGTCATGGATCGCAAGGTCTAGGATGTTTTTTTGGCTCTACCAATGCTCCATCTGTCTATCCCTTCTTTTTGATACATAAACTGAACAGCCCCACCTCCCTAGCATAAGATATGAGCTGTATGAGCTATAGTCCAAACTCCCAGTATCCCCGTTAATAACCCCTCTGATACTCGTCTATAGAATCCCCTGGAGTCTAGACTATAGTACATATAGATACCTTATGTATTGAGGCTCATCTTTACTCAGGGGGCGGACGGTTTTGATAAGTTGCCGGGTCATTTTTTCGGGATTATCAGCAAAAACTGGCTTGCTGATAAGGAACTTAAATTAAGTTACCATAATGGGTATATATATATAGAGTAAATAATAGGGTTTCCCCAATATAGTAACTTAATTTAAGTTCCTTAACAGCGACAGCAACCCAGAAAACACTTCAGGGCTTCGTTGGGCACCTCGCCAGGACAAACGTGGCCATCTTCGCGCCCGTAGAAACCGTCACCGAGGTGCAGCGAGTTTACTTGCAGAGGGACATTCTGTACTGCCCCCAAAGTCTTTAGGTCTGAGTATATACTACGCAGGTACCTGGACCTTTGCTTTCTTGTGTGTGTGTGGGGTGTATCCGAAATTGTGGTTCAGATGGGGATGAAGATGTTTTGGGGAAATTGTACTCAAGTCCATTGTCGGAGTGTTGTAGGAAATTCTTTACTTACATCCATCGAATGGACTGCCCAATCCTTGAATAATGACTTACGATAGATTGCCAAAGATTTTTCGAATCGTACGAGTTTCTCAAAAGAGGGCTTTCCTGGGACCCTAGCGAGAGGTGAGGATTGGCAGAGGGTCATGGCGGTTGGGATTAAAGAGCATAAAAGGCACGGTTCTTGAATGACCCAGAGCTCAAGATGCGAATGTAGCCCACGGCTTGTACAAAAAATCCTAAATCCTAAATAGTAGTTTAGGGGTTTTGGCACAAAAATCCCTAAACCCTAAATAGTAGCTTAGGGGTTTTTGTCCATTATCCAAATATAAACCCCCATATAACCCCTTTAAAGGGTACCCTGAACGTGTACAAAACTCGCGGTGTGAACCAAGAATGCGGAGACAAATGCCTGCAAAGCTCCCCACGCCAAAGAGCATCCGGACTATAGTTACCTTGTGAGTAGTATTTAATTTGGGGATACTATGGTACCCAATATACAGTAACATTGTATCCTACTTTTGGGTATAGTATTTTATATAGGGAATATAATCTTACTAGGTTCAACCACCAACAAAACATTACTCTTACGGCCTGAGCGCTGACAGGTCTTGAGTTACACAGCGAGATCCAAGAAAGTGGCCCGGGTTTGAGGAAATCGGCCTGAAGTTTTGGGGACCCCGAGGCTCCAATCCTAAACGAGTGCCCTCCCTCAAGATAGCCTGGAACTCCAAAAAGCACATGATATTGACTGCTTGCTTTTTGAAGGGGAATGGTGCCTTCTGTGGTTCATTATCAAATTGGGGCAGGGTAAGCCGTGGGCTGCTTTGGGGATTCCAAGAGTTTGCTTTCAACCCGCTTAACTGCACCATGTGAGTGTTGTTTCAAGAGGGCCTATAGACCCGAAAGCAGGGAAAGGTCGTATTTCTTGTCTCCGGCGTGGAATTGAACAAGAAGAAAACATTCTTCGTGTTTGGTTCGCCCACTAAAACAACGCCCCTCAGCTGCTTTGTGACGATGGTCTCCCTTGCGACGCTATCAACAAGATTTCGTATTAGTAAGGGTCCAAGCCTAGAAAACTTTAATCCAAGACCATGATATTTGTGGGGAGGGGGGGATCAATCTTCTGCGTCCCTGGCCAGGATGTAGAAGGCAGCGACTGGCTTGTGCTGCCTGGCCTCATTCGAGCTTTATGGATTTAGAGACTTTGTGGTGCTTCTCAACAGATGGAAGGAAGTTACCCCTAGCTTGCCGGGGACATGCTGGGATCACAAGGGGTGAAGGGCCATACAACTTGTTGCTAGGTGTCCCCTGGATCTGCACAAACATGCTGCAAAGCATGTTCAGATCGTCTTGCTAACCCAGACACCTGATTAATAAACCCCCTCCCTTAATAGGGAGTATGATAGGAAGCCTAAGATTTAGGCCCTTCAAGGGAGGGAGTTTGTTCATCATGGATCTACATTAGGCTGCTGGAGGAGTGACAGAGTCACAGGGCATGAGATTCAGAACTAAACCCTAAACCCTAACACAAACCCTAAGCCGCTAAACCCTATAGACCTTAAACCCGAAGCCCCAAGCCCGAAACCCTACACCCCAAACCCTAGACCCCCTAAACTCTGGACCTTAAATCCTAAGGCCCAAACCCTCATCCCCAGACCTTCAGGTCGTTGATTCAGGGCTTCGTGTTCAGAGCTTGGGGTTCCCGCGAAGGCTCCTGGACCTTCAAAATGGCATCTCAAGCTTGGGCTCCCCAAAAGGGTTCAGGGTTTGGGGTATAGGGTTTAGGGTTGAGGGTTGGGGTTTAGGGATTAGGGTTTGGGGTTTAGGGTTTAGGGTTTGGGGTTCAGAGTTTAGGGTTAGCAGTTTAGAGTTTAGGTTCAGGTGTTTCGCAGTTAAGGGGCACGTAGGTTGGTGTGGAGGACTGTAACCCTGAACCCTATAAACCCTCAGCCCTAAACCCTAGACCTTAAACCCTGAACCCTAAGCCCTAAACCCTGAACCGTCTAATTAAAGAGCTGCAAGCAAGGTGCCGCGGAGTGAACCTTCCGCCTTTGCAGCTTGCCAGATGCTATTGTTCCACAGGGGATCTTTAAAAAGAATAGGGTTCAGGGTTTAGGGTTTAGGGTTCAGGGCTTAGGGTTTAGGGTGAGGACACTGTAGCCTAGACAGATATGTTTGCATATGGGGATTTGCTGGACCTGAAGCGGTCCCCCGAAGGCATTAATGCAGGGATGGTTTTAGGCCGCTTCCACATGGATTCTATGGGCTTGGGTCCAGGATGTAAGTTTCAGGCCAGGGCGGAGGTTTGAGTGATAAGGGCTTAGGGTTCAGGGTATTGAGCTTAAGGTTTGGGGCTGGAGATTCAGGGCTCATAGGGCTTGGGGCTGGGAGTTCGGTTCAGAGTTTAGGGCTTAAGGCTCAAGGCTTGCCAGTTCAGGTTGACTTAAACCCTAAACCTTAAACCCCAAACCGGATGGTGAGTGACAGGTGCTGGGTCATCATTGGCCCGCAGCAAACACACGGACCCTAGTCTAACGGAACCTTTCAAGGGGGTTGACGGGGATGCCTGCGATCCAGGGCAAATATCACTAAGCTATCGCTGCCGCTATAACCCAATGAAATGTGCCGTAAGTAAGGTTATGCTGTGGCTATAGCCACACTTACATACCGGGGTTATGCTTACGCTATGCTTTCAAAAAGTCTGAACCATCCAGCTCAGCCGAGCTTAGCCAATTTTGTATGCCTTGAAGTTTTAGTGCACGGGATCCCACATCCTCAACCTGTTGTCATCAGAAACCAGGTTGTAACCCTACTAGCTCACAGCTTTGCAGCAAGTACCCCTTACTTAGAAGCTGTGACGCATAAAGCTGTGGGTACAGTAGCTGCCTGACTACCAATATCATGTTGAGGTTTGTAAAAGATACCCTATACAAGAAGGAATCTGTGAACCCTCCCTCATTTCCTTTTCTTCTGACTGTCCACTATTCAGGACCCCTTTTTAGGCCCCAAGCCCTTATAGCCCCTTAAACAACTAAATAAAGGTAGTCTATCACATCTACATGAATCCAGGTTCCATTCAATGTTGCATGTTCCTTCCATTTGATGGTCCATCAAGGACAGGGTTAGTATCTCTAATCTTTGGAAACCCTGGACCCTATACGTGCTGGAAGTCAACCGCACATTGACTGTAGATTGATTTGTGGCCTGACCGGCCGAATATCCCCTTTGTGATGGCAATTGCGATTGGTTTAGGGTTTAGGCTATCTAGACTACAACTCTCATCACTCAACGATGATTGCGAAAGCTATGCAGTGATAAAATGCAGTCAGAGTATTCTTGCAAAGTTTTCCTGCCCTTAAACCAGGGGTTCCCTTGCCGCCACCCTATACCCCTGGATTAGGCTTCTTTGAGGTCAAGTGATGTTAAAGGATGGAGAATCTGAGGGCGGGTAGTATGCTGGGACGTAGAAGGGCAACCCATTAAATTAACCAGGAACTGCAAGCCCTGCAGCCTAAATCATACAAAGGATAAGCTGCGGTGCATAGTGGGGATGACAAGCCCTAGCCTCTACTCCCATCCCCTTCTAGGAATTGCTTTAACAGCTCTTGTAGTATAACCACCCAGGAAATATCAAACATATCTTTTTTAGGACAGGGCGTCTGAGGGGATTAATTACGGTAAAAAGCCCAATCAGTTCCCCATCAAAGTCCTAGCAGGCTTCAAAACGTTTAGGAGTTGGGTTTAGGGCGAGTAAGCAGCTTCAGCGATCGCATGCAGGCAAGACAGTTGTGCACAGACGGTGCGATCCGCCACTTGGTTTGTATTTGTGGGTGGTGCCACTCCTCGGGCAGGCAATATGGGATTTCCTAAAATTGGGGGGTCCGTGGTTGGAATCCCTATAATCAGGATTGTAGCATGTTGGAGTCCATGTTGGGGTCGCCTATTTGGGAAACTACCACATAGCGCTTTACGAAGCAGAGCATGTCGGTATCTTTGACTTCAAGGTTGTAAGTTTGTCTTGATGCGATGCCCCTGCGCTATTCCCAGGAGCCGTGTAGCTTCGTGCGTGCCCCCAAGCATCCCAAAACCCCCAACCTACAACCTGAAACCCTAAACCTGAAATCCTAAACCCCAAGTCCTAAGCCGCTGAGGATATGTGGCTCACAACTGGCCTTGTGATAGCTTGGACGGCGCGGACCTCGGTCATTCATTCTCTGCTGGAGCTTAATAGGGCTTAGGGTTTAGGGTCAATAGTCCTCTGAACTGCTGAACACGAAGCCTTTGAACCCTAGAAGTATCTGAAACAGACAAGTATCATCGACATTACCCTTTCTGCTATTGATTGTGTCGTTGTCCACTATTCCGGCTGCTGCTGCTGCCGCCAGTCCCAACACTACCAGCCCCTTTAGCAAGACCTCTTGTAGCATTGCATTGAGCGCTGCCCCTGGCCCGTATGCACATTCTTTCACGCGAAACTTGTGAGCCCTATATAACCCCAGCATAGTAGTTTCCATTGCATTTTCCATTGTCCCTATATGGTACTTTCCCTAAATAAGGGGATCCAAAATAGACCCCAAAATACTATAATCCTCATTATGGGGGGACCCTCAAAATGGTACCCCTAATTTTGGGAAACTACCATATAATCCCCCACTGGGTTACCCTGAGGCTCTAACCCTATAAATAGTACCTACATTGGGCCCTAAACCCTATAAATAGTACCTACATGGAGCCTTAGGGTCAGCCGAGGTCATTTGCATCGGCTTGCTTGTGTGGAACTACCAGACTCGGATCTACCTCAGCATCGTTAAGGCCAGCCATGAGATGCACTTTAGTTTAGGGTTTAGGGGTTTAGGGTTTAGGGTCTAGGGTTTAGGGTTTTAGTCTAAACTTCTAAAAAGGTGGGGGTGAAAAAGGGGGAGTATATATATATATACATATATATATATAGGGGAGTATTATAGGGGTAGAGGGTTTAGGGTTTAGGGTTGGGGTTAAGGGGGATGCTAGGAGTTTAGACTATAGCTCAGATAGGAGATTTCCCGGACAAGAGCACTTCACGGAAGCAATGTCTGATTTCTTGCCTCAAGAAGGACATTCCTACACAAGTCATTGATGCCAGAGTTCTGTGACTTAGCGTCTGCAACCCTAAGCGCGAAACTGGGTACTAGCTAGCTACGTGCATGAATCAAGCAAGTAATGCCCTCCACCGTGTCCACACCATGATAAACATCCTCATCGCAATACCATCATATAAAGCATTGGAGGTACCCAGACCCCTGGGAGGATCCAAAAATTAGATCCCCTATCTAGACCCCTTATAACCCCTGTATAATCCTTACATGCTTTCCCATATGGTTCTAGGGGATCTAATTTTTAGATCCTTTTGGGGGTCTGGGTATTCATTATCAGGGAGATGGGGAGTTCCCTAAACCCAAGGCCCGAAACAGGGGGGGGGGGTCAGCTCTAGTGTTGCGGATTCGGCGCGCAGGGCATTGAACACATATGAGTAGTATTTTTGGGGGGATACTATGGTACCCAGTATAGAGTAAGATTATATCCTCCTTTTGGGGTTTAGTATTTTATATAAGAAATATTATCTTACTAGGTTCAACCACCAAAAAAACGCTACTCATATGGTCTAAGGTTTTAAGGTTTAGGGTTTAGGCCAGGAAATAAAATCAAAGGAGACCTGAGCTGGGAGTCTTGTACCAGAATAGGGCAGATAAACTGGGTAGGCCCCTGGGATATTTAATATTTTCCCTAATGGCTTTAATAGGGGGCCCTATATATTAATATTTTTCAAAGGGTTTTAGGGGCCAACCCAGTAGATAGATTCCAAAATAGTGGGATCAATATTCCCACCCCCACCCTTCAGCACTGGAAGTCTTAATTGCGTGACTTTGCCATGTTCACGGATCATGCAGGTATATGAGCCTGAAGCCTTAAACCCTCCTTCAGCCATGTGTGCCTTACGCTTGCAATTGCCACACAGACAGTTCCGCGTTTTGAATTTTGGAAACAAGGGTTCCTGACTAGACATTGTCGGGTCTCAGCAGATTTTGCTTCAGTACTTGGACCTAAAGGAGCACCTAGATACACAGAAACACGCTGGGCTCTAACTAGGTACTATGTGGGCCCTCGGACCCTTAACCCTCAATCGGAAACTTCAATTCAATTCCAAGCCCTTTAAACCCCTGAATGTCCCCTTATGAAGCGTATGTGCCCCCTTATAACCCGTATATATACGGTTATAAGCCCTATATGTCCCCTATATATCCCCTTACAGCCCGCATATATCCCTATAATTTTAAGCCCTACATATCCCCTTCCTCTACAGCCCCTATAACCCCGCACTCTTCCTTCACCCTCAACCCTAAGCCCTAAACCCTAAACGCAGAACCCTGAACCCTAAACCCGAAGCCCTAAACCCTAGACCCTAAACCCTAAGCCCTAAACCCTAAACGCGGTTAAGGGTTTAGGGTTTAGAGTTTAGAGTTTAGGCCTAAGCCCTAAACTCTAAATCCTGAACCCTAAACCCTAAGCCTGTGGGAAGGGAATGATGTGTGTTGATGCGCAAGGAGCCGACGAGACCCAACATCATGCAAATCCAAGGACTTTGGGGTTGAAAAGCTTAGGGTTTTGGATTACCTGGACCCCAAAAGTATGTAAAATAATGGCCTTTATGGCTGTATTTATGGCTTTAGGGCCATTATTTTACATACTTCTGGGGTCCAGGTAAGGGTTTAGGATTTTGGATTTAGGGCTTCGGGCTTAGCATTATAAGCATTGAGGGTTCAGGGTTTAGGGCTTAAGGTTTAGGGTTTAGGACTAAGGATTTAGGATTCAGGGTTTTAGGGATTTTAGCCTGAGGGTTTAGGATGCAAGGTTTAGGGTCTAGGCTTTAGGGTTTGGAGCTTGATGGTTTAGGGTTTATGGTATAGGCTTTGAAAGGGTCAGGGATTAGAGTGTAGAGTTTGCGATTGCCAGCTGACCTTTACTGGGATCTATGAGGAAACTATTTGTGGAGATCTAGGCTCTGTGGAATGTACGTGGAGGGGTCTATTTAAGTTTTCTGGTTTCTGGTTTCGGGTTTAAGGTTAGAGGCTTAGGGTATACCCCTAGACGCTAAGCCCTAACGGTTGAGGGCTTAGGGTTTGTGGGTTAAGGTTTAGGCTTTTTGTCTGAGGGCTTAGGGGGCTTAGAGTGTTCAGGATTTTATGGCATATGACTGCATATGCTTTCAAGTTTTAAGTTGGGGGGGGGTTCAAGGCACAAGGGTTGAGGTCTCAGCTTTAGAGATGTTTAGCCAAAGTCTCCGGTGATATAGACTTTTTGAACTTGGACTTGTCCACGCGTCCCTTCTCTAATAACGAACTTGCTTACCTTCTCATCATAAATACGTATATAGATACTCCCAATTTTGTAAGATGAAGTTATGAGGGTTTTCTTTGGATAGACGGGGTCTGTTGTTGGGGGTAAGGGGGTTACGTTGTTTAGCTCAGCATTTATACTACGCCACCCCAGAGGCACGTGCATACAGAAGCCCTCCTGTGTGGTTTTGCTTTCGGTCTTTTCGATGCGCTCAGGCTTGTTCGCATGCTTTGGCTGTCCGAGTCGCGACGGGCATAGTCCTTTAGCCCCAAACCCTAAACCCTTGCCGAGGAGCGGGAGCCCACCCAAAGAAAACAGCAAAGCAGCCCAACCGCTAAATAAAGAAATCCCTAATATTATCCATAGTTTGGGGGCGGTAACAGCTGGAGAATAATTCGGTATGTGTATAGAATCAAGCCCTTACTGTAATGTTTGTTCCACCCAATCTTATTGGTGTTAGCAATACTAGGAGGGTCAGGGAAACTTAGTAAGTAGGTTAACAACCCTTAGAACTTATAAGCCAAACAATCAGCCCCATCTATCCCCGCTTATTAACCCACTTATTAAGTCCCCATGACCCCCACAAGTACCAGTACCCGGACGCGGTGGGCTCATGAGCTGGGGCTTGCTCAACACGCAAGAATGCCAAGAACATTGTTTAGGGTCTACAGCTTAGGGTTTAGGGTCTAGGGTTTAGAGTTTAGACTACAGTAATAGTAAAGAGGCCTGGATACTACCAAGTCTTGCTCCCAGCCTTGTGTAGCTATAGTAACCTATATAATTACCCAGCAGCTCAGAGTTAGGAAGAGAGTTTAGGCTTTGGTCTTTGAGGTTCCTGATTTCTGCCCACACAATTCCTTTTGAAGCCGCCTCCGAGTCGTCTAAGTCGAACGTGTGCTTGAGCAATGCCTGGACCCCAAAAGCATGTAAAATAATAGCCCTAAACCCATAAATACAGCCATAGAGGCGTCCAGGTGATGCCAATCTTGCTTGGTAGGAAATGAAGGCACATAAAGAGAACATGAAAAACTGCCATAGCTTGGTGGATCAAACAGCTGCTACTAGATGGAACCATTCCTTCATGCTCACAGAACAACAAGACGAGTTTGTCAAAGTCGCTGCCGCATGCGCGCTTGACGAACCCCATGAACCCCATGTGTGACCCCTGCGCTGCTTTTTATAGCCTGGGCTTCAATTCCTATGTAATCCCTATAATCCCCATATAACCCCTATAAGTATAGTAGTTTCCATTTGATTTTCCACTATCCCAACATAACCCCAATATTCATAGTCTACCAGGATTCATAGCCAACTCAACCTGAGTTGGAGTCTGCCTGCTATTTTGTGCTTATCAAGGAGCCTAAGCCATGCTCCCTAATCCCTTGATCTCTGAAACCGAACGCCTAAACCTGAATCCCAGACGTTGACCCTCAAATCCCGGACCTGGTTGCAAACCCTGAACCTTAACCCCTGCACCCTGATTTTTCCCTAAACAGCTTACAGAGCTTCACCGTCCCTTGCAGCCCCTCTGGTACAAATTAAGAGCAGGGCGCAGGACAGCACTTCGACATGAACCTCCTCGACATATCTTTGCCATGCTCACCGCGCAGACAAAGCCGACGAGCCCGAAGGAACTCTTTGAGCGGCAAACCTGGAGGACTGGAGAGGTCCCTCAGCAATGCATCCTGCGCATTTGGACGCTCATGGCTCTCACCACTAATACGACAAGTTCGTCGCTCAGAACATCGCTGGAGTTGGCTTGCGCTGGTCCTAACCCAAAGGGTCCATGTAGCTATATGGTATAGACTTTGCCCTTAAAGTAGGTATATGGGAACCCCGTTGGGCCCTAAGTATATACTATATACCTACCCTAAACCCTAAATCCTAAACCCTAATCCTTAAACCCTAAACCCTAATCCTTAAACCCTAAACCCCAACCCATATACCTACATGGACCCTTTGGGTAAAGCATGAAGACCACTGGCCTTCGACCAGGCGCGGCCGCTGGGAGCTCGGCTCCGCTCCTCACAAGTCAGTCCATGTCCATTATCCCAATATAAACCCCTAGGGTTTAGGGTTTAGGGTTTAAGGCTTAGGGGGAGCCCAATAAACCCCTATCAAATATAGTAGTTTCCATTTTCTTTTCCATTATCCCAATATAAACCCCTATATAATATAGTAGTTTCCATTTTCTTTTCCATTATCCCAATATAAACCCATGTGGGAGCCCAAAGGAAAGTAGAGAGCTTCTCAGCCTTTGGCCGTGCATAGTACCTCCCTTTGAGAATGCTGTCTACCCTGAAATTTTAGTCCCTAGTCACAAACGCCCACCCACCCCTTTCCCAAAACCGAAAACCAACACGCACTGGTGGCTAGTAGGGAAAGAAGGAATGGGCTATAGGTTGGGTACTGCCCCCACCACTAACAATTAGATTATTTACAGCCCTTAAATGTGACCCCTATTATAGAGTGTTAATGGGTGGAGGCAGGACCCGAGCTATAGGGCTGATCTAGATGTCCGTTCCCGACTAACTACCACGAAGCCCGAAACCCTTGACAACATAATCGTATCCATTCTATTTTCCATTTATCCATTCCCTACTAACCACCGGAAACGCAACAAAATGCATGGACCAGCCCTCAAACCTGTAAACCAACCCTGAACCCTTGACCCTAGACTTCACACCAACCCGACAGCCTAAAACAGGTTCCATTTTTTCCACTCCTTTCACAGCAAGTGATGGAACCTCAGAGGCGCTAAAGCCTGAGTCCTAAACTCTAAGTACCTGGACCCCAAAAGTACGTCAAACAATAGCCCGAGACCCATAAGATTAGCCCAGAAAGCCATTATTCTACATAGTTTTGGGGTTCATGTAATAGTAACCAAGTAGTTTCCGTTGTGTTTTCCTTTCCTCCATCCCCAAATAGCCCTAGACCCAAGCCTCTAAAACCCGAGTCCCTAAAAAATCTGAAGCCCTGACACCCTAAATCCCTAAAAACCCTAAATCCCTAAATCCCTAAAACCCTAAATCCCTAAATCCCCAAAGCCCTTAGCCCCTTGCGTTTTAAATCTGCCCTGAAGTCCAAGCCTGGGAGGCACCCGGGTGGTCCCCAAGCATGTGATTTGTGCAGCCATTGAGCACACGATCCCAGAGAGGGGCGTCAAGGCATGGAGCCCCGCTTGTGTCTTAGGGTTGAGGGTTTTTTGTAGGGCTTAGGGTTTAGGAATTAGGATGTAGGGATCTAGGGTTTAGGGTTCAGGGTTTAGGGTTTAGGATTTAGGTTGGATTTAGGGTTTAGGATTTAGGGTTTAGGATTTAGGTAGGATTTAGGGTTTAGGATTTAGGTAGAATTTAGGGTTTGGGGTTTAGGTAGGATTTAGGGTTTAGGGTAGGATTTTAGGGTTTAGGGTGTAGGTAGGATTTAGGGTTTGGGTGGGATTCAGGGTTAAGGGTTTAGGTAGGATTTAGGGTTTAGGGTCTAGGTAGGGTTGCGGATTTTGTGGCATAGAACCCTATACCTTCCTCACCTAATCACCCCCACCCTCAACATGATTCGTAATTCAGGGTTATCTAGGGCTTATAGTCCCCCTTAAGTAGATAGAATATGGCTTTGGGTATATTAGAAAAATATATCCCCATATACCCCATATTCCTTCTACTTCAGGGGGACTATATGTAGCCCTTATTTGGAAGTGGGGTGTGTTAAGGTGGGGATGGGTTTGGATCCTATGATTGTGGGGATTCCGGGGAATTGTATGATGCTACAGGCTTGAGGGCAAGGGCCTGGACAGATTTTGGGGTTCAGGATTTAGGGTTATGGAACAGTGGGTATTCTACTGGCAATTCAGGGTTTGGATACTTTAAGCAATGGATGACCAGATGGCAAAGATTATGTACAAGGGCACGGACATGTACGCAGAGTTTTGCGAGCCCTAGGATATTGGGATCAGGGCTTGGGGTCTTCAATTTTGGGTTTAGAATTTGTGGCTTTACTAGGCTTAGGGCTTTGAATTTGGGGTTGAGGGATCACGCTTCAGGGTAGACAAAAGTAGAGAACTCTCCGTATTATTCCTGCTCTTATGCCCTTTTAGTGTTTAGGGTTCCTTTTGCAAAAAGGAGTTTTCCGGCCGTCCCAAACTAGAAGCCCATGCATGCAAAGCGTTGACCCCTCCAGAAAACTCACAGTCTGTAAACCCTAAACCCTAAACCGCTGCGCTCTTACGGTCAATCCAATCGCAACCTAAAGCCAACTGTCGAGGTACTTAACAACCCAACTGCAAACCCCAAAAACCTTTTAAGCCCCAATATACTAACGTAGCTCCCATGTTTATTTTCCATTATCCCTACATAACCTCAATATATACCCTATTATAGTATAGTAGTTTCCATTTTCCATCATCCTTATATATACCCCCAATATTTGGATGTATTGTATGCCGGCTTCTCAAACTTAGGGATTTAGCCCTCAGTTCTCAGACCCCAGCCCCCCCCCTCGCCCCCTCCGCAACCCGCTTAGGTACAAGCTGTCAGAAGGCAGTGGAATGGACCCCGGTTTAGGGTTTAGGTGTTAGTAGTACCTATAGAGCCCAGGAAGCTACTATTTAGGTTTAGGGTTTAGGGATAATGTAAAAGATTTGGAAACTACTATGTAGGTTTTAGGGTTTAGGGCTAACAGGGCTTGTAGGGATATTTCAGTTCCATTTTCTTTTCCATTCCTTCAATCCTTACCCTACGCCCCAACCCCTGAACCTGCAACTACAAAATAATTCCCGTTTTGTTTTACATGTTTCCATTTCGATACCCTAACCCTAAACGCAGAAACCTTGAATAATAGTTTCCATGCCTTCCATTCATTCCCTACTGACAATCAGCATTTTACACATTCCCATAAACCACAAAGGTACATCTCATTTCAAATCTTTTCCATTTGAGTCTCCGTGTTTGGTACCCTAAACCTTCTGTACCTTGATAGCCTTATAGAAGAAACCCAAGGTTTCCATGTCATTTTCCATGTTCCTCATCTCATTTCCATTCCGTAGTAGTGACCAACAAGCCTGGATAAACTCTTCGTAAACCCTAAACCCTCAACACAGGGCATGAAGGAGTTTCATCCCTTGAAAGTCCCCCCCCTGAACCTCGCATGTCCTTCCTTTTTGAGGTCGTCTCCTGCACTTTCATAGGGAACCAAACAAGTCCAGGATCCCTGCATATAGGGTTTAGGGTTTAGGGTTGGGTTTTGGGTTTAGGGTTTAGGGTTGGGTTTAGGGTTTGGGGCTTCACATCTACCAGGCTCCTAGGCACTAGGGAGAAGCCCTCACAGTCCTGAACGTCTCTCCTGAACCCCGCACTCTGAACCCTGAACCTCCAAAACCTAAACCCCTGCATCTTACAAACCCCTCTATGACTAATCTCTGAACCTCCAAGTCCAAAAACCTAAACCCCTAAACCCTTAAACCCTGAGCCCCAAAACCGCAAAATTCACGAATCCCTGAACCAGGTCAGCGCAGGCGGTCTTGGGAAGGTCTTGGACCAGATGCTTCGGGAGCACCCCGAGGCAATGGGTCTGGTATAGGGTTCAGGTTTAGGGCCTATAGGGCTTAGGGTTCAGGTTTAGGGCCTACAGGGTTTATGGTTTCAGGGTTTGACGGTTTAGGGTTTTAGAGTTTAGGGTTTGAGGGTTTGAGGGTTTTAGGGTTTTAGGGTTTAGGTTTTAGGTTTTGAAGTTTAGGGTTTTAGGGTTTAGGTTTTAGGTTTTGAAGTTCAGGGTTTTACGGTTTAGGTTTTAGGTTTTGAAGTTCAGGGTTTTAGGGTTTAGGTTTTAAAGGCCAGGCTTATTTAGGGTTTGGGGTTCAGATTCAGGGTTGAGGGTTCAGGTTTAGGGCGTAGGGATTAGGGTGACATCTCAAAGGATCATAAGCATCGCAGTGGAATTCGGTGGTTTCCCAAAATTGGGGGTACCTTTTTAGGGGTCCCTGTAATAAGGATTGTAGTATTTTTGGGTCTATATTGGGGTCCCCTTATTTTGGGAAACTGCCATTTCAGGAGGCTGTCCTGGTCAAAGATTCCACACCAGTACTATTGATAAGCTGCTAGCTTGCAACCATGATGTTGTGGATGGAAGAAATCCTTGATTGCTATACCCTGAGGGTCCAAGAACCCAAGTAATAGGGCTTTAGGGCCGAAATAACATCAATATCATAGTATAATAGTATGTGGATCCTAACCCTAAACCCTAAACCCTAAAACCCTGTTATTGGGGTCCTTGGACCCTTAGGGATAGAAACCCTAGAGGCCAGGACTTGCAATTGTTGGGATCAGATAGCCATACCAGCTTAGGTGCGGTTCCGCAAATTAGGCATGCCTTGATGGGGGGTTCCCGATATCAGGATTATAGCGTTGCAGGGTACATAAGGGAGACCCCATTTTCAAAACTCCCACGTAGCAAGGGCAATTGCAGTAGTACTGGATTTAGTGAGCACCGCAGAAACAGCAGGAGAAGGAGGAACGGTGGCAGCAGTTGCAGTACAGGATGCAGTGCTTGAAGTAGTAGAATCTCCCAGGCAGTCCATGGAAGAATAGCATATACTTAGGGCCGAAAGGGATTCCGATATACTTACTTCGGGGCCCAAGTGTATACCATGCAGCTACATGACTACATGGGCCCCTGGGGTCTACAGCCTGGGCTACCCTAAACCCTCAAACCTAAACCCTCAAAAGCCTTACCTGGACCCCAAAAGTAGGTAAAATAATAGCACCAAGCCCATAAAATAGCCCAAAAGGCCAGTATTCTACATACTTTTTGGGTTGATTTAAACCCTTAGAACCCTAAACCCTAAACCTAGGCTGCTTCAACTCCATTGTTTAAACTCCTCAAAGGGGATCACATAGGGGATTATATAGGTAAGTATTATGGGGTTTATGACCGGGGATACTAGGATAGCGCATACGAGCTGGAATGTCCTTGAAATGCCCTTCTCGTCTGTTCCTTCTAGCGTGACAGTATGGTCTATTGCTTAGCCACTGAAGCCCTTTACTGCGAGCCCGACACTCTATAATCAACCCTTGCTGGAAAGGCTTTTCAAATTCGGACCACGTAGTTGAAAGAAGGACCTGAAAAATACAACTAAACCCTAAACCCGCTTTATAACCCTTATATAAGCCTATATGACCCTTACATGAAATCATTACATAACCCCTATATAACCCTTTTTGAACCCCTTAGACCATGGCCCAGCTCCAAAGTTTTGCGCCGGCCGCAGGGCACACTGAGCTTGGTCCACCCGATGTTTGGAGATGTAGACTACGGCCCGCTGGAGGAGTGGGTTTAGGGTTTACCTGGACGCCAAAAGTAGGTAAAGTACTGGCCTTTATGGCTATGATTATGGATTCAGGGCTATTATTTTACATACTTTTGGGGTTTAGGGCTTAGGGTGGAGGAGTCGGGCTCTTGGTTAGCTGGGAATGGAGGAATGGAAAAGAAAATGGAACCGACTGTGATGGAGTCATACGAGCTATAGTCTAAACTCCTAGTATCCCCCTTAATACCCCCTTTAGTCGTCCCCTATATAATCCCCTGTATAACCCCCTTTCAGGAGTTTAGAGTATAGCTCATATATGGGCTACTATAGGGACATTCCTAGAAAACTAAAGGTAAGGAGTGGCCCCATGGTAGTTTACTCGGTTGCTGCTAAGGAACTTACTTTAAGTTACTATGTCTAGTGGCTATATATACTTTCGGTAAGTATAAGTTTAGGTTCCTTAACGGCAACCCAGGTTAGGATTTGGGTGCTCTTGATTAGACTATAGCTCATGTAAGCTGATATTTTTGGCATTCCATGGCTCAGAGATTCGAGCTCA
The DNA here is from genome assembly GCA_905231905.1 of Symbiodinium pilosum. Classification (NCBI taxonomy): domain Eukaryota; class Dinophyceae; order Suessiales; family Symbiodiniaceae; genus Symbiodinium; species Symbiodinium pilosum. Next base: position 17,609 of record CAJNIZ010043269.1, read on the forward strand.
GGAGTGCCGAACCTAAGGGTAGAGACCTCCTAAGCTTGCATGGGTTTGTAGTCCCCCTTAAGCAGATAGAATATGGGGTATATGGGGATATTAGTATAATATACCACCCAAAGCCATATTCTATCTACTTAAGAGGGTCTGTAGGATTTGGGCGTGTCCAGGCAGGGGCGTAGGAGTTCGGAATGTTGGATTATAAGCCCTACTTAAGGCGCACCATGGGACCTAAATCGGAACACTGGAGAATCAAATGGAAATGAAAATCGTCTTCTATTTGGTTTGTTTGCCTTTTGGGATGTTCAGCAGCGCCTCGCAAACAAAGCTAGACAGTACCTGTAGCTCCATCTCCTGGGGATCCAAGTTACAAATCATACTTACTTTCAACCCCAAGTTCTATGAATTGGGTACTGCCCGCGCTCATTAACAGTTGGATAATATTTGTAGTATAATCATACAGAGCCCTTAACATGACCCCTATCATAGATTGTTAATGGGTGGGGACAGGACCCAATCTATAACTATTGGCGACTTTGAGCTGCATGGATCCGTAAGGATGTGCTTACTGTTTGACATCGTAGGCTTGGATTTCGAGCCGAGTCAAAGACAAAGGACCTTTCCACCATAACCACTGGGTAAGCAATCCTCACCCCAAACCCTAAACTCTAAATCTTAAATCCTGAAATCCTAAACCCCAAAACCCTACACCCTGAAGGTGTTCAACAGTCCTTCGATCCCAATGCTTCCCCGAGTTACCTTTTAGACCCCAAACCCTTAACCCTAACCCCCAAAAGCCTAAACCCTGAACGGTGGAATCCAGGGTATGTTGCACCAACTCCTATTACCATTTTTGGGGCTACATAGGCTGGTGCAAGATTTCCTCCATCCACAGTAGTCACGTAGCCGCATGTAAACAAGGGGATGTTGGAATCTTTGGGCGTTGGGTTTCCTTGAACCCTAAATCCTAAATCGTAGTATCCATTTACTTTTCCATTATATTTATATAACCCCTATATAATGCCTATATAATCCCAATACACTATAGTAGTTTCCATCGATTTCCCATTAACCCTATATCATCCCAATATACCGTGCGAAACCTCCAGACTCCTGCTTCATAAAAAGGTTCTTTGATAATCTCAACTGTGAGAACTCTAAAGTATGAGAACCGCATAAGAGTCATTTTCGGAGTTGAGGGTTAGGGTTTAGGAGCTTAGGGTTTAGGGTTTAGGGTTGCTTTGCAAGTCTCTCCTACCCCGAAGGTTGGAACATCAGTGGAGCTCATGCTCCCCTTGAAGAAGCTTTCGAAGTTTGCAGGAGAAACATCACTTTGTAGGATCCCGCTTTAGGTGAAAGGAGTACAGCACTTGAGAATGCCAAGTTCAAGGCCAGTTGTAGTATGTGCCTGAACCCTAAACCCCAAGCCCTGAACCCTAAACCCTGAAGCATACAACCCAAAACCCTTAACCCAAACCCTAAATCCAAACCTTAAACCCTGAA
>CAJNIZ010043269.1:22327-35972 GCA_905231905.1 Symbiodinium pilosum
TGGGTTTTTTAGGGTGTGGGGTTTAGGGCTTAGGGTTTGGGGTTTAGGGTTTAGGGTGTGGGGTTTAGGGTTTAGGGTTTGGGGTTTAGGGTTTAGGGGTGGTATGAGACAGAAGAAGTTAAAAGCGGTTTAGGGTTCAGGGTCTTTTGGTTATATAGGGATAATGGAAAATACAATGGAAACTATTATATATATATATCATTTAGGGGTTTAGGGGTTTAGGGTTACTGCATGGCCGGGGTAAGCCCAGCATAAACATGGGATAGGATTTGAATATGGCTTAGGGACTTTTGCCAGAAACTAGTTAGTAGGTACGACCCATAAAACTGTAGGTTATTGGCGTGACAGGCACGGGTTGGGGAGTAGGGTTGAGGTGCCATGCAGCTGTGGCACTACTAATATGCTTCAAACTTGTCCTATTGTTGCTGCTGTTTTTTCTATTTTGTCAGTACTGTTGTATGGTAATATGATGGTCGCTTAGTTCAAGTTCCTTAACAGCAATCCAGTCAAGGTTTCCTTTAGAACCCGTGACATTTTAAACTGAAAAACACCTCTCCGTAGCGTTGTGTGCACCCTAAACCCTACACCCTAAACCCTAAACCCTATTTTAGCCATTCCTATGGGTTACATGTACTAGCAGCTTCTGAAGTGCAATGACAAGAAAATTACTGTTAATATGGGCTAATGTGGGTAGCTGTGACTGGGATATGTGAATTTTTGAAGCTTGTAATACCTTATACCATAAGTATACAAGGAAACTCGGACTGTAACGTTGGTTTCTTTCAGATCTTCCTACCTAACAACCCTAGCTTCCAGACTTTGCATGTCCGTGTCCCTTTGACTCTCCACTGTTACCTATACCCTCAACCCTAGGTACTGGCTTCCAGGTTGTTTCTCATCCTGGTCCCTAAGCTCTGAAACACTTAGACCCTAAACCCTATAACCTAAACCCTGAAGCCCAAAACCTGACACCGAGCAAGTCTGCGGTTAGAAGCCCATTGCGAGCCGCACATATACTCCATTCATCTAATAACGCCTCCCCCCGCCCCCACGCGCGCACACACACACGTTGCCTAATGCTATATACCCATGCAACAAATTTCAACGTTATGTAGCGGTAAGAATTGTTATTCAAGATGGTGGGAGTAGCATGAGGAGCCCGGTACTGGCCAGGCCTAACCTTATTGACCTTTTGCTAGCGCAGGTGTAGGGTTCCAGGGTTTGGGGTGTAAGGTTTATGGGTTTTAGGGTTTAGGGCTTAGGGTAGGTAGCTACTCTGGATGGAACCTAGGGCCCCTGAACTACTGTACGCCCTGAGACTTCAAGGAGCTCAAATGGTTCTAGATTTCCTCCATCATCAGCTTCACTAGTTCTCCGTCTTTAATCTCAGCAAGCCTGCGAGACTGAAAAAAGGCAGCTCTCATGGCTGACCATACATGATGCGGAGGTTCTCCAATATTGGGAATATTGCGCCCATAGTTAGTTCAGAACCAAAAAGGCCAGCAGATGGGACAACGAAATGGACACTGAATTTATGTAATGGTTCGCAGGCATAGACTACGGTTTCAACACTTCGGCGCTCGTTTTGAGGGGTTCCTACTTTTTTCTATATGGGCTCATGCCTGGGCCGGGCAGCTAAAACTGAACTGAGGCCAAAGGGGTACCTGCCACACAGGAATTCTACTTTTCACTTGTGAGGGAATGAAACACACTTCTTCCAAGCATTCGGAGTCCGTTTCAACAAATTCCTGAAAGAGGGAGGTTTTGGGGGAATGTACGGAGAACAAAAGTATTGGCAGTGTCGACTCGTTTGCCGCAAGGGGCACTGTCGAGAGTTTATGATTATGGTATGGGGAATGCCTTCGTGTAGCTCCTCACCCTGATCCTGGATATCCTACCCTTGTGGAATACTCCCGCAGCGCTAAAAGAAAAAGAAACAAGCGCACAGACAGGACATTCAGGGCTCCCGGAAGGAGCATGACGATGAATCCTCGTGCTTATAAGCCCTTAGGCCTCAAACACAAAACTTAGACTCCAGCACTCTAAACACACAGAACACTGAAAACCCCAAAACTCAGCCAGACCAAACAAAAAAACTCAACACCTCTATTCCGTAAACCCTACAGCTCAGTGACTTACGAGGACTCTGCGCTACTTCTCCCTGTGGAATCAGGTCTGGGGGCTCAGGAGAAGCCTGAAGGGAGTCTACCTTGGGCTTCAACTGGGCACTTTAAAGCAGCTTTAGGGTTTAGGGTCTAGGGTTTAGGGTTTAGGGACATTACCCGACCTCACCCTAAATAGTGGTTTATATAAGGAATAATACCAAAGTGGCTTTAAGTTGGGAGTTGGACTTGTTCTAAATTGCCTTGTTTTCAGGGTTTAGGGCTTCGGGCTTACGGATTTGGGTTTTTAAGAGTTTGAGGGGTTTTAAGAATTTAGGGTGCATGGGTATAGGGTTTTTAAGGGCTACACGTGTTTTGAGGATCTCCAAGGTTGGTTCCACAAAGGCCCCTGAGCCGAAAAGAGCTCCAAGGCCCTGAAGGAGTGGTCTTGGATCCCTGTACAATCTTGGTCAATCCCCCGCCCAGTAAAGGGTTTAGGTTAGGTGGACCCCCCACCCAGTAATAGTGACTATAACGGATAATAGGGATTATATTGGGGTCCTCTTATATTCTTATTATACCACTATTACAGGGTGGGGGGTCCTCCTAAAGTTTAGGGTTCATGGTTGGGTGTTGGGTCAATCCCCCCACCCAGTAATGGGTATCCCACAGGACTACTTAGGAGTTCCCAAAATTAGGGTCCCGTTCTGGTACCCCTGAATGTTAGCTGCCGTAAAAGGAGTCATAACCCCCCAAAAGGAGCCCGCGATTTTGAGAATGACCTTATTGTAGGTATATTAAGGCCTTATTTACTCCATATCTAGGGTCACTGCTGTAGGGGGACTGACCTAAGTACAGCCCCTGTACGCTCAGGGAACGGAGGGTGAGTCTACATACCAATAGGTCGGCATACATGGGGATCGCAATAAGGGCAATTGGCAGTCGATCAAAATTCCTCATCCCAAAATGGCCAGTCTGGAAGATAATTTCCCAGGAATTTCTAACCGGACACAGTCGCCCCAACGAACGTTCTGAAATCCAACCCCATTCGGGCTACATTTCCCTCTATACTAGACCCTATGCAGTAGCCTCCATTCTCTTTTCCACCATCCTTAGATCATCCCTATATTTTCCCTAACCATGAAAGCCGCGGTTCGGTTCGGTGCGGTTTCGGTTATTTCTAAAACGGTTCGGTTCGGTTATTTTTTTGCAAAATATCGGTTCGGTTCGGTTCGGTTGTTTATCTTACATGTCGCGGTTCGATGCGGTTTCGGTTTTCATTCCAGGGTTTGAGTTGATGCACACCAAAGTGAGCAACATTCCACGTGCTTAGTTGTATAGGGCGGGGTTGCAGCAGGATATGACAAATGATGGTTTCCAGCCCTGCAAAAATTATCCAGCACTGGCTATTGGGGACAATGGTAAATGATAAGCCCTAAACCCTCAAACGGAATTCTTTGGGTTGACTCCAACACTCCAGCCGAAGCTCTATGGATGCATTGGGCAGGCTACGGCACTGCTCATCAAGAGGCCTTGAGGGTTCAGGAGGGTTTCGGGGGTAAATGTTGCGGCTATATTATAGTATATTTTAGTATAATGTATGGGTGGTTGTCAAAATGATGGTCCCTTTTTGGGTCCGAAAGGGACCATAATTTTGACAACCACCCATATAGCTTATTAGATAGTATATTATGGTATAACAAAGTATATGATACCATTTCATGCGCGATTCTTGCGTGCTGGAGCTGGCGGCCCTGGGTCTTTAGACAGCAGACCTTTATTCTGAGGAGGTTCAGAAATTGGGGTTCATTTCCGTAGTCGAAGTCCCTAAACGGGGATGATGACATTTTGGGGTTCAAGAGTCTGTGCCCCCATTTCAGATGTGTTCAATGTGCACTGCCCCACTAAACTCTCAAGGTGCATGACAATTTAGGAACAGGAAGGTGCGACAGAGGTGCCTTTGCTGCTCACAGGATAGCGTCCAGCATCAACTGATAAGAACTGTTTGAGAAAGAGGTCAGCCTTGTAACTTCCAAAGGTCCAGAAACATAATATTGGTATTTCTTCATGCTTCCCTACCTTGTGGTCCCGTGAAACCGATTAAATCCCCAGTGTCCATTTTGTGTTCCATTTTCCTGTTCTTTTGATCAGTTCCCTAAACTTTAAATCTGAAGCAGTAAAAAAAAAGGCGCAGCCAAAAAAGCTATTATCTCTATACCCTAGGGCTCCCAATAGCCAATGTAGGTACTATTTATAGACTTTGGGGCCCAATGTAGGTATGATTTGTAGACATGGCGCCAGGGAGATATATAATGTAATAAACACCCCTAAACCCAAACCCTAAACTCTAAACCCAAACAATCTGACGCAGAAGTCTTGAATTGAAGAGCTCAGGAGTGGGAAGCTCTGGCATTTCCTGTGCTACGTGGGGGCTTTCCCAAGTTAGAGCTACTTTTGGGGGTCCCCATATCAAGGAGTATAGTAAGTGGGTGTGTATCTTGGGGTCCCTTATTTGAAGGGAACTACGGCATACATGTTTTGGGCCTGAGTATATTCTTCTCGGCTAGGCCCCCAATGCGGAAAAGGGCGTGCCCAAACAAAACAAAGCCCTAACATCCCAAGCCCAAAACCTTGAAGTGGTGAAGGTTGAAGCCAGACATCTACCACTGCATGGACTACCACGCGGCGTTGGCCCCACTCTATCTGGAGGTCGGGTTCAGGGTTTGGTTTCGGGTTGGAAGATAGGTTTCTGAGTCAGGGTTTAGAGGTTAGGGTTTTGGCTTCGCGGCAAGTTGGAAGGGTTGAGAGTCTAGGGCTGAGGGTGTGCAAAATGATTAGCATATCGTGTATGCATGTATGTATGTATGTATGTATGTATGTATGCATGTATGTATGTATGTATATACATACATACAATATACCCTAGTATAGGAGTTTCCATTTTTCCATGACCCCTAGATGAGCTATAGTCTAAACGCCTTCAAGAGGGTTATATAGGGGATTATATAGGTGACTACTATATATAGGGCTTATTCAGGGGATACTTAGAATTTATACTATGGCTTATAAAGCCGTAGTATATAATATGTACCCTTTTGCAGTCCTCGAGTTGTACAGCCGCGCCTTGCTTCGAGTAGATGGAGTGCATCATGTGGGGCCACCTTGAACTTATCCACCAATGCCTCACCCCCTGCAACCTAGGCCAGTTGACGGTGTTTAAGCGGCAGTGGGTAAGTGGATCTCTATGATCATCCCCATACTCCTCCCCATTTAGTCTGAGATGTCCGTCCTATGTTCACTCTTGTACTTCGCCTTAAGCACCAGTAAGCTCAAGGTGGGCTTCAGTCTTTCAAGGGGCTCGGGGTCTGGATGTCGAGTTGTTAGGGTCGAGGGGCTTGAGGCAAACTATGCCTGGTGCAGCACTTATGCAGATTTTTCTCTTGCTGATGGTAGAACGACAAGTGCGGCAGCCCTAGCGAGGGATGCAACAAAGTGCAGGGGGGCAACAATCATGCATGCATCTATGCACCTGTAACATGTACATACAAGCGCGGAGAGGAAGAGAGAGCAATGTGCTACTGCAGTTGCAATTGTCATGGTACTAGCCCTCCTCTCTCCCTGGGAAGGCCAGTGAACAGATCCCCATCATCCTTGTCTTGCACAACGCAGACTACATGGGCGCGGGGGCCGCGGTATAAGAGTTGCGATTTCCAAGTTTCGCAGTTTCATGTGTGTGGTGGGGACAACAATGGCATCAAATATATAACCTGTCAGGGTATAGTTGGTCTAGTTTTAGGTTTGGGGATTTTAGCACTTGGGCTTATCGGATTGATGGCTTAGGGGTGGTAAGCTTCTTTCAGGGTTAATGGGGAGATGGGAGCTTCTTAAGTCTACGAATAGCGCCGCTCTACTGTAATTTTTGGTACACTGATACTGGAACCTTCGAAATGGACCCAAACAGGCGTCTAGCATATTCACTAGAGACACTGGTGGTATCAAGGGCTCTGACCTCATGACTACACGTTGCAAAAGGTCTCGATTATCAATGCGGAATGGGCTTTTCCCTTTAGAACTCAGAAGTTCTGTGTTGGTTATAGCTGAGCTTGTAGGTAAGTAGGGTACTAACTGTGTCAACTGGCATGCACCTCCAACTAGGGCCTATGCCACCCTCGCCAGTCCCTCCCGTTCTCAGCAATCTTCGGGTGTCTTTCCAACACGATGCAACCCTTCGCTTCAAAAAGTATGGTCTAGTTTGGGGTTTCAGAAAATTTGTGGGCCCTTGTCTGGTGGGGGGTACCTATAAGAAGGAGTTGAGTAGATTGTGGCCCCATATCCAAGGTGCCCTCCAGTTGTAGCATTCAGGACGGTATCATACTGGGCTCCACAAAAGTGCAAGAGTTCGTCCTTCCACGTAGGACCTTTAGGGCTTTGGCATCTTCCACACAGGCTTCCAGTTTCTGGATGTCTTACTTGGATTTGTTCAAAACTACCGTGCAGAATCCTTCATAGGGACGCGCATCCCCATATACCCCAAGGGTCTTGTTTGAGAAGCCCGCATTTTCGAGCTCGTGTGAATGCTACTTGCTCGGATTTGGGGTGTCTCAAAATAAGGGGACCCCAATATAGACCCCAATATACTCTAATCCTTATGACGACCCCCAAAAAATGTACCCCTATTTTTGGGAAGCCCTTATGCTCAATTTCTTAGCTGGGCAAGCCCAAGCATCCGCCACGTACCTCCCTGTATCATCCCCATAGGACCTTGTAGAACCCATAGACACCCACCTAGAAGTAAGTATCCATGAACCCTCAACACAAACTCCTAGGCCCGAAACCTTAAAGCGCCTAGCCAGGTGTAGATGGTAGTTTCCCAAACAATGGGGACCCCAATATAGAACCCCAAATGCTATAATGATCCTGATTATGGGGACCCCAAAAAAGTACCTCCTAACTTCGGGAAACCCCCAGAGGTTGAGGGATAAAGCTCAGGGGTTTGCATTTGGCGCTGCATACCTGAACCCAAAAGTATGAGAAAACAAAGCCACAAAACCTTTTAAAACAGCCTAAAGGGCCATGATTCTACATACTTTTGGGATCTAAGTAGGACTTTGCGGCGGAGTTCTTGGTCGCAGATTTGGAGTTGGGTTTTTCTTGGCAAGGAACCCGAAGCCCAAAGCCCAAAACCCTGAGCCCTAAACCTAAAACCCTAAACCTTTAGCCTTAAACCCTAAGCCCTACACCCAGAACATTGAGCCCTAAACCCCAGGCCCTAAACCCTAACCTCTAAACTTCAATCCTAGCATCCCAAGAACTCGTCGGAGATGCATGGTGATTAGAACCCTAGTGGTTAGGTTTGGAGTTTAGGGTTTAGGGTTTGGGGTTTAGGGTTTAGGGTTTGGGGTTTGGGTCAACGACACATATCCCGAATCCCTTCATCATGGTGATAGTTTGCTTCTAGCTATAGGCACAAGTGGGTTCCGATTTCCTTGGGCCGCCAAGTGAAGCCTAAACCCACAGCCCCAAAACTCTAAACCCCAATCCCTCAAGTTTTCCCTTTGGAAGGATGCTTTAGCACAAAAATTACCAAAGCGGCACTGATACTACATATTTTGGCGGTCCAGGCAACCCAACTCAGGTCATTGAGACAGACTTCATCAGTGACCGCTTCTGGAAGACTGTTACATCCCTCCGCCGGTTGTCCCTTGGCCGCTTTGGGATTTAGGGTTTTAGGGTCCTGGGCTTAGGCTTTTGGGATTGGGGCGTTTTAGAGCTTAAGGATTTGGAGGCTTGTGGTGTTGAGGCTTGAAAAGCTCCGGGATTTGCGGGTCTCCTGGTGTTGAATTATTACGGGGCGTGGGAAGTTGGGAGCTTAGGGTTCAGGCCTTGGGGTTAAAACCCTAAACCCTAAACCTAGTCATGCCAGACAGAAAGCGAGTATGATCCCAGCAGCCAAGAATTGCTGTACAGGGATTACACAGGCTTATATAGTAGCTGTAGACAGTTGGGCCATTCTTGTTGCAAAAGTAGCCGTGCGTTTGGGCCCTCATAGCAAAGATGGTGGAAGAGCAACAGGGGCTAGGCAAGGGATGGGGTGAGTTGTCCAGTGGCGGGATTTCTTCCGATTTCGTATTCCATGCAGTTGCTGTTGCTTTCAGCCACACGCCCCCAAACCCTAAACCCTAAACCCTAAAACCCTAAACCCTAAGACCCTAAACCCTATCAAGGCGTACCATGGTCTCTTCAGATAGCTCTGATTGGCACCCCAAAACCTTTTGAGTCAAATTTGTTGCTAAAGGTTTAGGGTTTAAGGTTTAGGGCTCTTCCTTACTTGGAGGGCCTGGGGGACTTCGTAAGTAGGCTTAATACTATGTTCCTCTTCTAGGGGCTATAAGTATACTTACTAAGTCCCCCTGAGCCCCCAAGTAGCTTGTAGGAAGGTCTCGAGTTGAGTTTTTGGAGCCGAACTCATAGACCAACAGCCTAAACCCTAAACCCTAAATCCTAGTCCTAAACACTAACCCCTAAATCCTAAAATCTAAGCCCTAGCCTAAACCTTAAACCCTAAGGTCTCAGCATTGGACCCTCAATGTCGGTATGGCGGAGTAGTATTTTGTTGGAGGATGATACTGTAGTCCCCAATATACTTACTTACTGGCGGGGGCTAGCAGGGAATACGGGAATGTACTATCTGGAGGTTATACAGGTATTCGTCCCTTATTCCTTGCCAACCGCCAGTAAAGCGATGTCAGTATAGCGGCGTTGTACTTTGTTGGAGGATGATGTTCAGCGCCTCATCTCGCTGACCGACTGAAGTCCATGAATAACATGACGGTCGCCAACATAGAGTAAGACTATATCCTGTTTGTGGGTATGGTCTTATAAGCTACTGGGGGTATCCAGGGAATAGGGGACAATAATCTCCAGATATTCCCTTCTCGTATAGTCCCTCGGTCCCTACAAACCCTTAACCCTAAACCCTATTCATATTCCTTCATGCCCTACTGACCTCCAGTAAGATAAGAAGAATCTTTCCTTTTTGTGGTGCAATCAGCAGTAAGTACTACCTAAACCCCCAAAGTAGGTAAAATAATGGCCCAAATCCCCTAAATATAGCCCAAAAGGCCATTATTCTACATACTTTGGGGGTCCAGGTAGGCAGCTGAGCTGTATACTCGACTCCGAAGCTAAGGGTTCAGGGTGGGTTTAGGGTTTAGGGTTTAGGGTTTAGTGTAGGGTCTAGGGTTCAGAGCTTACCTGGACCCTGGATGTCCTACCTTTTTTCGGGATATATTCTGGGAATAGATGGGACAAAACCCTCAAAAAGTAAGGAAATTCCAGGGTCCAGGTATTGCCTTGGGGAAACTATGAGCAGCTCGTGATGCTTGATTGTCTGTCCAAGTGGTAACCCTAAGCCCCTAAATCCTGAACCCTATAGTCAGATTAGGGCCTTCTACCGCAAAACTTAGAATACACGCTGCGGAAATCCATTGCAGAGAAGGTCATTGTCTAAGTGGGATAACGGGGATACTGGAATTAAATGGAAACTACTGTAATGGGTTGTATAGGCGTATATATTGGGGTTTTGGGCGTGTTGAAAGTTGAGACAGCGACTCTTATGCTCTAAGACTCTAAGCGCCAATTTTGAAACCCTAGCCCCTAATCCCTTACCCCTAAACTCTAAACGCCTAGTCCCTGATACCTACCCCCTAGACCCTAAGCTCTAAATCCACCCCTAATCCTCTAAAACCCATTTCCTAAACTCCTCCTAAATCCACCTCTAAACCCCTAAGACCCAAATTGTTCAACATCAAATGGGTAGTTCCCAAAATTAAGCTCCCATTTTGGTACCCCTAAATATTAGGTGCTGCAATATAACCCAACAACCAAAACGGGCCCATCATTTTGAGAAACCCCAAACCCTATATTCCCCTATATAACCCTATATAACCAAAAGGGGCTCATAATTTCGAGAACACCTCTAAACCTTAAACCCTAACCCCCTAAGCCCCCAAACCCGAAACCCTTAACCCCTAAATCCTTAAACCCTAAACCCTAAACCCCTAAATCCCTAAACCCCTAAACCCTTAAACCCTAGATCCAAATCCTCAGCTCAAGGAGCCTCATCTTCAACCTTCAGGCCGTGGAACTCGAGTATGATTTAGAACCCTAAGGGTTTAAGGGTGTAGGGGTTTAGGGATTTAGGGGTTTAGGGGTTTGGGGATTTTAGGGTTTTATGGGTTTAGGGGTTTAAGGGTTTGAGGGTTTAAGCGTTTAGGGTTCGAGGGTTTGAGGGTTTAAGTGTTTGAAGGTCTAAGGGTTTAGGGTTTCAGGGTTTAAGCGTTTAGGGGTTCAAGGGTTGTGGGTTTAAGGATTAAAGGGTTTGAGGGTTTAAGGGCTTAAGGTTTAGGGGTCTAGGGTTGAGGGTTTAGGGGTCTAGCCCAGAGGGTCCATTTAGCTATATAGTATACACTTTGGCCCTAGGCTAGCTGTATGGAACCCCCCCTTTCATCCCTCCGTAGAAGAATCTGGGGCTACATAAACTATAGTCTAAACTCCTTAAAGGGGGTTATATGGGGGATTATATAGGGGACTACTATCAGGACCCTAAACCCTAAACCCTAAAGTTCACATGGACCTTTTCGGTAGGGCATAGGCTTTTCCGTTCCGGGTTTAGCTGTTGGAGCTCAGGGCTTAGAGTCTACGGATTCTGAGGATGATCCACGCGTTTCAGGGTCGGGTTTAAGGTTGTAGGGGTTTAGGGTTTAAGTGTCTAGGGTCTCGGGTCTAGGGTTTAGGGTTTGGGGGAGGCGTAGTTATCGGGCTGGGGTTCAGGGATTGGTCCTTATGGTTTTGTCGCATTGGATGAGTCGAAATAACCGATGAAATTTAGGAAGGGAGAAAAAACAGATGAACTTTAGGATGGGATCCCAAAGATTCCTCGCTCACTGTTAAGCACTTAGGACATGACCCTGGCAAAAGCGTAATATAGACCCCTGATCAACAAACCCCTTCCCCTTTCTAGGGATTATAATGGGAACCCCCAATATTAAGGGCCTTTAAAAGGAGGGGATTTATTAATCGTGGGTCTACATGAGCTTTTGCAGAAGTGTGGGGCTCACCGTTGTGGGTACAAGGTGCGTTCGCCAAGGAATGTTGGTTTAGGGGTTTTGGGTTTTGGGTTTAGGGCTTAGGGTTTAGGGTTCAAGGTTTAGGTTTTAGGTTTTAGGGGTTTAGGGTTTAGAGCTTAGGGTTTAGGATTTAGGGTTTAGGGTTCAACAAACCTCTGTCTGCTTCTGTGCTAAGGAGCTACCGATAATGAGGGTCCCTTAGCCAAGAAATGTCCTACAAGCCTATAGCCCCCCTTAGGTAGATAGAATATGGGGTATATGGGGATGTTGCTCTCATATACCCAAAGCCATATTCGATCTACCTAAGGGGGATTATACAACCACAGAAGCACGAAGGATTCCATTCCCTCTTCTTTGGTCCTTGTTCAGCCGCCCAAGAAGCCACAATCTCACCCGAGACCCCCACAATCTCCCCCCTTCTGTGCAGGTCTTTACCCCGAAGCCCTAAATCCTAAACCCTAAATCCTAAACCCTAAATCCTAGACCCTAGACCCTATACCCTAAACACAGTGTGCAGGTCTCTACCCTGAGAAGATACTGCATGTTCGAGGGCCGCTTCAACATGCTCAAAGCGGGCGTCACATACATCAAGCAGACGCAGGACCCGGGGGTAAGGGGAGGGGGAGTCGTACTGTAGAGTCTCGGGCTTTGGGTTTAGGGTTTGGGGGTTTAGGGGTTTGGGTTTAGGGGTTTTGGGTTTTGGGTTCTTAGGGTTAAGGGTCCTGTAGCTGTTAAAAGGCACCAGTCCAATAGTTATACGGCTGCAACCAACCAATTAGTTATCGCCAGTTGTAAAGGATTTGGCCGCTACTTTCCGCCTCCATTTGCCATGACTGCTACTGCTACAAGCTTTGTGACGGCTACCCCTAAACCCCTTTGTTGTCACCGTTCAGTTGTTCATGAGGAATTTGCTGCCATGACTTAAACCCAAACCCCAAGCAAAACAGCAACTTCCATGCCCTTCTGAATTCCCAATATAGGTCCTACGTGACCCTTTTTGAGGATTATGAGATTGAGTAGCGCCGTGGTAACGCCTGAGAGATTTGTTTGGATATGCGAGGGCACATCGGGATGCCCTAAGCATAACAGGCGTGGTGTACAGTTGAACCAAGAAGCCAGAACTGGCCTCCATTTTTTGGCAACAACCTATGTCTCCCCAACGGTCCCCAAGTAAATCCCTGTATTCGAGAAAAGGGACGAGCGGGACAAATCTTAACAGTCTCACTTATGAGGCTTGTCTCTGTAAATGGTCCCAAGTATTGTCTCAAATTCCGTTTTTCCTAGGGCTCCAAATAGCCCAATATAGGTAACATATGCAGACTTTCAGGCCCAATGTAGGTATTCTTTGTAGACTTGGGGCCCCAGCGTTATGACGTGATGATAAAATCTCCCGGAAGCAGTGCCAAATTGCTTCATTTCATGTGTGAGCTAATATAGTCTAACCTCCTTAAAAGGGGTTATATAGGGGATTATAGGAGAGTGTTATACTGTAGGGGCTATTAAGGGGGATACTAAAAGTTTAGATTATAGCTCATGTGGAGGTCTTTTGTTTGAGCCGCCAGGCCATCCTCTCTTTAGTCACTCGTGAGTCAGCCACCATATAGCATCCCCTACAGCAAGCTCTTCAAACCCCTAAATCCTTAGACCCTGAGCCCCTATAACCCTGAACCCTAGACCCCTATAGTCCCCAAACCCCTAAGCCCGAAGTCCCTAAAGCCTAAACCCATAGAGGCTGGCTATGGCATTTGCGCAGTCTCCGAAAACTATGCAGCGGCTTGCATCGCAGATGTCGGGGGGCGGATGGATGAGTTTAGGGGGGGGCGGGTTAGGGCTTAAGGTTTAGGGTTTACGCATTGTAGCCGTCAGGGGGTGGATGGGTTGCGGTGGTTAGGGTTGGGTGTTTAGAGTTTTAAGGGAAATGTTGCACCCTCTTCAGTATGGGAGGGCCCTCCCCGCCCCAAACAATTTAGAGCGTCCTGAAAGTAGATTGTGTGAGGGGTCGAGCTGAATCGTATTATTATAGTATTAGTATTAGTTCCTACTTTGGCCGCCCAAACTTGACATTAAAGAGGGTCCCTAAAACATATCCCATGTCCTTAATAAGCCCCCAAAACTTGACATTCAAGAGGGGGCCCGAACAAAACAGGGTGCAACATTAGCGGCATGCCTAAAACATGTTTTGCATGTGTCTGCTTCCAATAATCCCACTACACTGTTTGAATAATAAGAAAAATAATAAGGATCATAATATAATGACAATAATAGCAATGATGGAAACATTACCAAGTCAATAATTGTAAACGCTAGCGCGCGCCCGCCTCGGCTGGCGGGGCTTCCCACTGTAGGAACATGTAATTATAGATATGCAGGTATTTAAGTTAGGTATATGGATACAGTCATATGCCTAATACATAC